>CM035439.1:5027900-5055400 GCA_020310875.1 Ceratopteris richardii | reverse complement strand
TATTACCTTCATAGAGTCTTTCTTGGGTACCAAGTCCCAAGTATCACTTTCTTTGAGAGCTTCCATCTCTTCATCCATGGCTTCTTTCCATTCAGGTTTGGTAATTGCTTCTTCATAGGTACCTGGTTCTTCATTCAACAAGTCTTTTGCAAGATATACAGAATGTTTAGTTACAAGTGATGTGTCATACCCAAATCTGATAGGCTTCTTCTTTTCTCTCTGAGATCTCCTCATTGCTTGAGTTGAAGATTCTGGTTTATCTTCTAGTTGCTTCATCTTCATCTTCCCTTTGGACTTCCAAGCCTTGAACTCTTCAAGGTTTATTGTATCATCATCATCTGAGCTTGAATCTTCTTGCTGAATTGGTTCCTCCTTGGTGAGCTTTGGGAAATCTTCTTCCATGTCATAGGGTAGACTCACTTTCCTGCATTCATTCTCATACCATGAGTCATTCTCATCAAAGATGACATCTCTGATTACCTTGAAACCTTTGTTTGTTGGGTTGTAGAATCTGTATCCTTTTTGGTTCAAATCATAACCAATGAAGATACATTTTTCAGCCTTGGGATCTAGCTTTCCCCTTACCTGTGAGGGAATATGCACATATGCTACACAACCAAAGATTTTGAATGATCCAGAGAGGGTCTCTTACCATGCCAAGCTTCATATGGTGTCATGCCATCAAGTGATTTGGATGGCAACCTATTGATAAGGTAGGTGGCAGTGGATACACTCTCTGCCCAAAGATAATTTGGCAACTTCTTTTCATTAAGCATAGACCTAGCTGTTTCTACTATGAGTCTATTCCTTCTTTCAGCTACCCCATTTTGTTTAGGTGAGTACCTTGTAGTAATTTCCCTTTTGATGCCTCTTTCCTGCAAGAAATCTTCAAACTCATTGGAGAAGTACTCTCCTCCACCATCTGACCTTAGCCTCTTCAAGTTTCTTCCTGTTTGATTTTCAACAAGTGCAAGATACCTCTTGAAACAATTAAACACTTCATCTTTATGCTTCATAAAGTATAAAATGGTCCACCTGCTATAATCATCAATGAAGGACACATAATACCTTGAACCTGAAATAGAAGGGTCCTTGCTAGGTCCCCAAACATCTGTTTGTACCAAGTCTAGGTAGTCTTCATGCATGAAACCTTTCCTTGAATAGGGTAACCTGTGAGACTTACCAAATTGACATGATCCACACTTGTAAATCATGTGTTGCTTGGACACATTAGGTATCCCAAGCACACATTGATCCCTGCACATTTGCTTTAGGGTTCTTTCACCTATGTGCCCTAATCTCTTGTGCCATATTTCTAACTCTGAAAGTGTCTGATCCTTATAATTATACAAAGCAATGTTCTTGGTGTCTTCTAGCTCAAATGTAAATAATCTACCTGATTTCTCCCCTTTGGCTATCCTTCTGAATCCATGTCTTGGGTCCTCCACATATGCTCCATGTTGTGTGAATCTGACCTGCAAACCTTTCTCCACAATCTAGCCAACACTCATTAGATTCTTGGTGATGGTTGGTACATAGAGTACCCTGCTCAATAGGTTTTGGTTTCCATCACATGTCTTCACATTCCCAATCTTAACAACAGAATGTTTAGTGTCATCACCTATTTGTACCTGATGTTTGCCCTTGGGCTCTTCCAAATCAGAAAGTAGTGCCACATTGCCAGCTACATGGTTAGAACATCCTGAGTCAATGTAAAATAAATGATCATCATTTGTACCTGCCTTGGAGGTCATATTCATGATCAATAGGGAGTCATCTTGCTCCTCTGTGTAGTTGTTGTAGTCTCTTCTATTTCTGAATCCACCTTGGTAATTACCATTGTGGTTGTTGTTGTAATTGTTGTTGTATTGATTGTTGTATCCATTGTAGCTTTGGTGTTGATTGAATCTGCCTCTCCCTTGAGAGTATCCACCTCTTGAGTAGCCTCTTCCTCTCTGATTCTTGTAGTTCTTGTAGCATTCATCTGTGGTATGGTTTGACAATCCACAAATGTTGCATGGTGATGAGTTGTAGGGTCTCCCCCTACCTGACTTACCTCCTCTGCCTCTTCCTCTAGATGACCTACCTCTCCCTGCATAATTAGCTTGAGAGGTAGAGCCTTCTTCATCCTGTTTCTTCCCTTTACCTTTATCTTTAACTTTCTTATCAGTATAGAGAGCAGAGGGGTTGTTACCTTTTGATTGATCTCCTGCCTTTGTAAACTTTGCTTCATGTGTAAATAGTTGGCCCATGAGTGTTGTGAGATCTGGGGTATGCATGTCCATATAGAGGTCCATTGCAGTGGTGAAACTTTCCCACTTCTCATCTGCCTTGAGTCCATTTGTTACTTGCCTGACTATTTGCTCCTCTTCAATCTCCTCTCCAATGCTTGCTAATTGGTCTGCCACATCTTTGATCTTTGTCACATACTCTGAGACTGATTGCTTGGGCTGCTTCCTAAGGGTTGTGAACTCAATCCACAATTGATTCTTCCTAGCCCTTGTGTTAGAAGAAAAGTAGGTTGACAAGGTTTCCCAAGTCTCTTGGGAAGTCTTACAATTCCTTACATGAGGTAAAAGAAAGTCAGATATAGAGTTTAGAAGGTAAGACCTTGCCAAAGCATCCTTTGCACACCATTGGTTGAGTCTTTCATGTTCATCCTTTGTGGGTAGTCCTCTAGTCTTGAATGAGGGTAATTCCTCATCTCCTGATATGTATCCAAACAAGCTCCTTCCTTGTAGATAGGTCTTCATTCTCAATGACCAAGCTTGGTAGTTTTTCCTATCCAATTTGTCAATGAATGAAGGAAATCCATCACCCATGTTTACCTTCTATGCTCTGATACCACTGTTGGGAGTGATGGTTGGATGCACTCAAGAAATGAGTTGGTGCTGCTATACCTGCATCACACCAGCCCTCCTTTGATTCCAGAAATGCTTAGTAGACTCCTTGAGCTTTCAAATGATACCAAGAAACCATATAGGTACTTTGCAAATGGTTTGTGTAATGATCAAACCAAAACAGATAACTTGGTTCCTTCACAAATCCAAAAAACTTGCTATTTCTGTAATGGTACCTGCTCAGTGTTATGCTCAGTGTGACCATCACACTTGCAATTGAAACAATTCCTTTTGGGAGTATTAAAGTATCTTAATAAGCTACCAATTACAAGTGGAATCACTCAAATTGATAAACCATACACTGAGAAATAAGTTTAGCAAAATTCTAATTACCCCTGACTTTTTAGGAGAGTTGCAGAGATAGACCAGTGACTGCTTCGAGCGCGATTTATCCCAAATGGCTGCATGAAATCTTCTGAGATTTTGTATGCTTGTAGAAGACCTTGAGCTGGTTCCAATGAGCTATTGAACTCTTGATTTGGTTCAGCGAGCACTGAGAAATGCTCCTTGGAAGTTGACAGACTTGGAGTAGGAGACTCAGACAAAACAGAGATGATGAATGTAAGTATTTGTATTATATCATATGAATATACATTCCCATTGGCATGATAGATATAGCACAATGGTACTCAAAGGTGCAAGCTATGAAGTAGGCCTTACACACTCAATGAATAGTACAGAATAGCCTCGGGAATGATGATGGACACGCGCGACTTTTTGCTTGTAGTTTTTTTTATAGGAGTTGAAGGTTAGTTTGAATTTCAAATTCAAACTTAGGCTCCCTAGAATATCTCTACTAAAAGTAGGGAGATATTCTCTCCACTAAATCATTCCCTTTTCCACGACTAATGAAGTAGGTAAGTGACTAAAGTGATTACATATAAATGCCAAGTCATATAGACTTTTACAAAGGGGTAAAAATGTAAGAACATCTAAGCACATGTTCATATGAACCTTGCTTCAAGTGAAGCCTTGATAAAGCTTTGTCCAAGCTAGTCTTCCATGATTCCAAGCCAATGTGTGAAGGCTTGATATGCACCAACAATATATATATATATATATATATATATATATATATATATATATATATATATATATATATATATATATATATATATATATATATATATATATACATTGATAGATAGATAGATAGATAGATAGCTAGATAGACAGATAGACATATAGACAGATAGACAGATAGATAGAGAGATAGACAGATAGATAGATAGATAGATAGATAGATAGATAGATAGATAGATAGATAGATAGATAGATAGATAGATAGATAGATAGATAGATAGATAGATAGATAGATAGATAGATAGATAGATAGATAGATAGATAGATAGATAGATAGATAGATAGATAGGTAGGTAGGTAGGTAGGTAGGTAGGTAGGTAGATAGATAGATAGATAGATAGATAGATAGATAGAGAGATAGACAGATAGGTAGATAGATAGATAGATAGATAGATAGATAGATAGATAGATAGATAGATAGATAGATAGATAGATAGATAGATAGATAGATAGATAGATAGATAGATAGATAGATAGATAGATAGATAGATAGATAGATAGATAGATAGATAGATAGATAGATAGATAGATAGATAGATAGATAGATAGATAGATAGATAGATATGTTGAAGATTCACTCACTAATTAGACATAAAGACCTGAAGATGTATGAAGGTTGAAGAAAGACGAAGAGAAGCAGAAACAAAGCATTCAGAAAAATCAAAGCCTTAGTGAAGGGACAAATTCACGACTGTAACATAGTTCACAGAAACTTCTAGAATTACGAGTTTTTTTGCGGATCAAAATTGTATATAAGGGGGGTTAAAGAGTGCTTAGATGAGATAAGAAATAGTGGATGTAGAAGTGCTTGTAGTAGAGGCAAGTGTGCGTATGCAGAGATGAATAGTAGAACTTGAAATGTCGAGTATTCATATGAGAGAGAGATGGTAAGGAAGAACTACTTAGTATAGGAGAGTTTTCCATGGCTATGAGCGAAGTGAGGCCAAGCCATTCTGTACACATGTTCGCTTATAGAAAACACATGCTTATGTGGAAAGATCTGAGCGCATTCTCCTTGTGTGAAGAAATCTAAGTGATTTCATGTTACTGTGAAAGTTAGTTAACAGTTACATTTATCTCTGTACATGTTTTATGGTACTTCTACAAGTTAGATCTCGCAGTATAGTGTAAAGTTTTTCATGAATGATAGCTTAACGTGAAGCTAGTAGTTTCAACTACAAACTGATCAAACTTCAGATAAAGTTTGTTCTCTGAAGGAAGCTGAGGTATTACTTCCTTACTTCAATTACAAACATTTGAAATAACCACAAACAGAATTGCAGTTGATTTCAGTAAGATTCCGATAAGATTACGGTGACAGTCCGGTAACAGTCCAATGAAATTCTTGTAAGTTCAAAACACAATTTTGGCACATTTAAGTGGCAGAAAGAATATCTAACACTAATTAAACAAAGTATTGTAAAGACTTAAGTAAGTCGGATTTGAATTGAAGCCTGAAGGAAAGGAAAGTTTTTGGTGAAGTGAATTTTCAGATTTCACTAAACTCAATTGTAAAGTTTTAAGTTTCAGAAAGGTTGCTAAGCTACTGATGATTATGGATGTGTTCTAATATCACTCTAGCTTAGTTCTTGTTATGGCGTGACAATATTTTGCAGCTTAGTTTACAAGCTTTTGCCACGTCAATCAAATGACATCAAGTGGTATTAGAGCAGAAAAGGTTCTAAAGAGAAGAAAGGTCCTCAAGTGTAAACGGAAGCAAAGACACAAGAGAATTTAAAGAATTCTTCATAAGAAAGGTGAAGGCTGAGGTGATTAACAACAAACGGCATCAGAGAAGCATTCCAAAGTCATTCTCAAGGGTAAAGGTTTACAAAAGGTAAAATCATGTAATGTTATACTCACCATCAGTAACAAAAACAAGAAGATTATGGCAGATCACATTTCTATTGACAAATTGGACAGAGATAACTATCCCGCATGGGTAATGCGAATGGAAGCCTTACTTATGAGTAAGGACTTAATGATATATGTGATAATAGAAGAAAAGAATCCTACTTTTGGAGATGACAGTCAACCAAAGAAAGAAGAATTAAAAGCCTTGAAGCTGTGATAGAAGAAAGATGCAACGGCAAGAGCTTATATCTACAATACCATTACAGATCATTTACTACCAGATATTAGAGGTCTGGAGAAAGCAGAAGACATATGGAGTGCATTGGAAGATCCTTTCCAAAACACTACCAAAGCTAGGAAGGCTAGCTTATGGTCAGACTTTACAATGTTCAAGAAAAAGCAAAGTCAAAGCATTAGTGATTATGTCACTAAGATGAAGGACTTGGGAGACAGTCTTGGATCTATTGATGAGGATATCGAAGATCACATATTTATAGAGCAATTGCTTGCAGGATTGAGAGGAGATGAAAGGCGAAAACCTTTCGTACTCTCAACTGAACTTTCATTAAATTATTGTGTACCAGATTTAAATCAATTGCTTGGACTAATGCTAACATTTGAGCAAGATTTGAAGACAGATGGAGATAAAGGACAAAGTTCTGCTATGTACGCAAAGAATAAGAAGAAAGATGATAAAGGTAACGAAAAAGATGAAGAAGAGATGACTAGTCAAGCAAATTAAGCAAGAGGAAGAGGTAATCTCAGAAGTAGAAGTAGAGGTAATATAAAAAGAAGAGGTAATCAGAATAACAATAAGAACTCTTGTTGGATATGTGGATTAAGCAATCATTTGGCTCATGATTGCTGGCATAATTCTCAAGGATCAAGTCAGAATCAGAATAACAATAGCAGAGGCAGAAGCGGAAGATATCAAAGAGGAAGACAAAGCCAAAGAGGCGGATATGGTAGAGGTGGAGCAAGAAGTTGGGGACAGAATCAGTCTCACAACACTACCTACTACAACTATGCAAATGATACACAGAATGAAAATCATACGACATTGATGATGAATTCGATAAGCATATCAGAGCATGAAGATCTCAAGGTATTCTATATTGACTCTGGTTGTTCAAATCATTTGTCAGGAAATATAGAATTGTTATCAGAATTGGAAGGAGGTATTTCAAATCATACAGTACAAACAGGTGATAACACAAAACATAATGTGTGGTCAATTGGAAAAGTAAAGTGTAAGAATGGAGCTGACCTACTAACAAATGTTTTGGATGTTCCAACAATCCCAAAGAATCTGATAAGCGTGGTACAGATAGTAGAAAAAGGTTTTCAAGTCAGGTTTACAAATGAAGGAGTATTTGTTGAAGATCCAGAGAATGGATACAATCAAATTGTCTATGGTAAAAAGGGAGGTAGAATTTTTACTCTTAAAGTACAAGGGAATGTTGGTCAAGCTTTGATCACACATGGTGATAAAGCATTTACAGAATTAGACCTCTGGCATAAGAGGTTAGGACACTTTAATGAAAAAGGAATCAAAACTATGGTGGAAAAACAATCTGTACAAGGATTACCAAATATGAAAAATCAACATATGATTCACAAATGTGAAGCTTGTTAGATGGGAAGAGCACACATGTTACCATTTCAGAAGAATGGTTACAAACACAATGATCTGCTAGAACTCATACATACAGAGGTATGGGGACCAACAAAAGAAGGATCTATCAGTGGCTCAAGGTATTATGTTCTTTTTATTGATGATACAACAAGATGGATAACACTTTATGTTTTGAAAGAGAAATTAGAAGTGTTTGGAGCTTTCAAGCATTTTCATGCATATGCTGAAAGACTTACATGGCAAAAACTCAAAAGACTAAGGTCTGATGGAGGAGGAGAATATTTTTCTCAAGAGTTCAATGATTATCTGTGGAATGCAGGTATCAAAAGAGAAATAACTTGCAGGTATACACCACAAAAAAATGGAGTAGCAGAAAGGAGAAACCGAACTCTAGTTGAGTTTGCAAGAGCAATGTTAAAGGAGAAGAATTGTCCAAACTATCTTTGGGCTGAAGCTGTAAATATAACCACATATCTTGTAAACAGATTATCATGTACAACTTTAAATGGAATGACCCCTTATGAAGCTTGGTGGGGTAAGAAACCAACACTTGATCATTGCAAAGTGTTTGGATCAGTAGCTTATGCTTATGTACCATCACAACTCAGGAATAATCTTGAATCAAAAGCTGAAAAATATGTGTTCATTGGATATGATGAAAAACAAATGGGTTATAGGTTATGGAGTCTGTTAATAAAACAGTTTATTGTTTCCAGAGATGTGACATTTGATGAAGAGAAGAGTTGGTATGCAGATAAAGAGCATAATGATGAAAAAATTGAAGAAGAGATAAGAAGAAATGAAAAAGCTATCACATATGCAGGTAAATGGATATGAAGATCATATGTAGGCAAGTACATCTAGGTATGGATTAGTTATGAGAAATGAAGATGCACCGAGATTTGATGAAGAAGTGTATTCAGATACACATCAAGAGTATGAACCAAGAAGGTTAAATAGATTAAGGAAACAACCAACAAGGTATTCTTATGACACTTCTTATTTGACTCAAAAAACTATGCTTACTTAGTAAAGGAGGATGAAGAACCTCAGAATTACAGTGAAGCAAAAGGTAAGGAAAAATGGGAAGAAGTAATGAAGGAGGAGTTCAATGCGTTGGAAGAGAACAAGACTTGGGAACTTGTTCCAAAACGAAATGGTAAGAAAGTGATTGGAAATAAATGGGTTTACAAAGTTAAGAAGCTTGTAGATGGAAGAATAGCCAGATACAAAGCTAGACTGGTAGTCAAAGGTTATGGCCAGATGTATGTCATAAATTATGATGAGACATTCAGTCCGGTGGCAAAGATGTCAACCATAAGGACATTGATTGCTATAGCAGCATCAAAAGGATGGAAGCTAAGTCAGTTGGATATAAAGAATGCATTTCTAAATGGATATATATCAGATGAAGTCTACATGGAACAACCTAAAGGGTTTGTAACTTCCAATTACCCAAATCATGTTTGTAGATTGAGAAGAGCACTCTATGGATTGAAGCAAGCTCCAAGAGCTTGGAATTATACACTTGTGAAGTATCTCAATGACCTTGGATACCAAAGCTCAAAGGCAGATGCAAATCTACTTATTAAGAGAACAGAAGAAGGTATGATCTACATTTGTATTTATGTAGATGAAATTATAATCATAGGTACCTCAGATGAAGGAATCAAGGAGGTAAAGTTATCATACTTTCTTGGAATGGAAGTTACATATACAGAACATGGTGTATATGTTTCGCAAGAAAGATATCTCCTAAACTTACTGAACAAGTTTAACATGGAGAATTGCAGAGAAGCCTCAACACCACTTGAGGTCAATCATAAACTCAGCAAATATGATGGTGCAGAGTTTAAAGATATGAGAAAGTATGAATCTTTAGTGGGAAGCTTGATTTATGCTACGCTAACAAGACCAGATCTTAGTTATGCAGTAGGAGTTCTCTCACAGTTTATGCATTGTCCGAAGGATCAACATTGGGCTGCAGGACAAAGAGTTCTTAGATATATCAAAAGAACTATAAATGAAGGATTATATTATCCTTTTACATCAGATATAAAGCTGAGAGCATACAGTGACTCAAATTGGGTAGGAAGTCAAGATGACAGAAGGTCAACACATGGGTATATGATATACCTAGGAGATAAGCTTGTAAGCTGGTGTTCAAAGAAGCAGCATATAGTGGCTTTATCGTCAACTGAGGCTAAGTATGAAGGACTTGTGGAAGCAACTAAAGAAGTAATATGGATGCCAACCTTGTTCAAAAGCATGGGTATTGATCAAGGTATACCTATCATACATGGAGATAATATGAGTTCGTTGTATCTTGCAGCAAATCCAGTATTTCATGCAAGAACAAAGCACATAGAGATTCAATATCATTTCCTGAGGGAAAAGGTAATGGAGAAGGAGATTGAAATAGTATACACTCCTACGAAAGATCAGATTGTAGATATTTTGACAAAAAGCTTGGATGGAGTAAAGACAAGCAGATTCAAAGAAATGGCAGGAATAAAAGAAAAGAAGAATATATGAAAGATTAGAAGATGCTAATTAGTGATTGAGGGGGAGCTGTTGAAGATTCACTCACTAATTAGACATAAAGACCTGAAGATGTATGAAGGTTGAAGAAAGACGAAGAGAAGCAGAAACAAAGCATTCAGAGAAATCAAAGCCTTAGTGAAGGGACAAATTCATGACTATAACATAGTTCATAGATACTTCCAGAATTACAAGTTTTTTCTCAGATCAAAAGTGTATATAAGAGAGTTCAAAGTGTGCTTAGATGAGATAAGAAACAGTAGATGTAAAAGGGCTTGTAGTAGACGCAAGTGTGCATATGTAGAGATGAATAATAGAACCTGAAATGTCGAGTATTCAGCTGAGAGAGAGATGGTAAGGAAGAACTACTCAGTATAGGAGATTTTTCCATGGCTATGAGCGAAGTGAGGCCAAGCCATTCTGTGCACATCTTCTCTAATAGAAAACACATACTTATGTGGAAAGATCTGAGCGCATTCTCCTTGTGTGAAGAAATCTAAGTGATTTCATGTTACTGTGAAAGTTAGTTAACAATTATAGTTATCTCAGTACATGTTTTACGGTACTTCTGCAAGTTAGATCTCGCAGTATAGTGTAAAGTTTTTCATGATTGATAGCTTAATGTGAAGCTAGTACTCTCAACTACAAATTGATCAAAGAGTTTTGTAAAACGGGACATGTACACACAATACTAAGTCTCACCATAAAGGCATCCAGAACTGGTGAAGTTTTTCTTCAAACTTCAGATAAAGTTCATTCACTGAAGGAAGCTCAGGTATTACTTCCTTACTTCAATTACAAACATTTGAAATACTTACAAACAAAATTGCAATTGATTTTGATAAGATTACGATAAGATTACGGTGACAATCTGATAACAGTTCGATGAAGTTCCGGTGAAATTCTGGTAAGTTCAAAGCACAATTTTGGTACATTTAAGTGGCAGAAAGAATATCTAACAGTAATTATACAAAGGATTGTAAAGACTTAAGTAAGTCAGATCAAATTTGAAGCTTGAAGGAAAGGAAATTTTTCGGTAAAGTGAATTTTTAGATTTCACTAAACTCAATTGTAAAATTTTAAGTTTCAGAAAGGTTTCTAAGCTACTAATGATTATAGAGGTGTTCTAATATCACTCTAGCTTAGTTCTTGTAATGGCATGGAAATATTCCGTAGCTTAGTTTACAAGCTTCTGTCACGTCAATCAAACGACAACAAGATAGATAGATAGATAGATAGATAGATAGATCGATAGATAGATAGATAGATAGATGGATAGATAGATAGATAGATAGATAGATAGATAGATAGATAGATAGATAGATAGATAGATAGATAGATAGATAGATAGATAGATAGATAGATAGATAGATAGATAGATAGATAGATAGATAGATAGATAGATAGATAGATAGATAGATAGAGAGATAGATAGAGAGATAGATAGATAGATAGATAGATATATAGATAGATAGATAGATAGATGGATGCTGTTGCAGAGCCAAAGAGCGCACAAAGCAGAGAAAAAGACGGGCCCCAAAATTTTTCCGATTTGGACCAGAGATTTTTGTAACATATTCATTTTTGTAATATATTTCCCTTGTAAAGGCACTAGAGGAGTCCTCTAGATGCATTCCCATAGAAGAATAGAAGCTTATCCATGTAAAATAGTAGGAAATTAGCTCTTAGGGAATAAAGTGCCGGTCACTTATGTGAAAGGACCATTTTTAGGGCACTAGTATATAAGTCAAATGTGACTCTTTGTAAAAGACTTTTTGCCATTGTGAGAATAGAGAGCACAGAAATTCGAAATTGTGTCTTCTTCACTTTTCATCTTCTTCTTCGTGAGCTTGTATGCATGTGTATTGCTTGGAAAGAGTGCTTGTGAGTGTTATCTATCCTTGAGAGTGTTTCTTTGCTGTAGGAAAGGTGTGTGCGAGGTGTAGGAAGCGCTGAAGCGTAGGAAAGTATTTTCGCGTTTCAGTATTTCTGTCATAACTTGAAGTAGGAGTGTCGGAATTGCGTGAAACCACTGCCATTGGATGCGTCTTCTCGAGAGCTTCGAAACGCATATGCTATTCGCTATGTTTGGAGCTCGGAGCTAGGAGAAAAGTCCAAAATACTGACGGCTGCTGCACCAAGTATCGTTTCGTCTTGACCTACAGTTGAAGCTTGTTAGGATAAGTGTTTTCCTCATTTTCACTTTTGAGTAATACTTTTGCATTGACCATTACGCATTTGCATGTCTTCATACACTCGGCTAGGTTAGTATACTCTTCGGATTGATAAATTAAAAGCGTGTATCCCCACTATATGCACTTGTGAGGGGATTGAGGTATAGTCTTTTTCTCCGCAAGTCCCTAAGTTGAAGCTTAGGTCAACACACTTTTTGGCGCCGTTGCCGGGGAGTGACGAATCAAACCGAGGCATTCGTGTGATGGTAAGTAGCTTTTTTCTTTGAAGAACGTGGAGGAGCGGAAATCTTCTCTTCTTTGGTAAGTCAATTTCAACCGCACTTGCTACTTCTCATTCTTGGAGTGTGTGTAGTAAGTTGATAGATTAGGGAAGGGAGTAGAAGAAATAGAATAGGAGTGAGTGGAGAGTAGAGTAGGTTTTAGGTTTGTTCAAGAATTTCCATTTTTCTGCAAGACTAGGAATTCCCAAGTATAAAAGCCAAAAAAATTTCATTTTTCAAGTTACTTGTTGAACAAGTATCGTGGAGAGCTGTGTCGAGTATCGTGTGAGCCCAGCGATCGTTTCGAGGAAGAGCAAGCAAAAAGGGAGAGTTCAGTGCAAGAGAGTTGGACCAAGAGATTATGGGAGCTTCCAAGGTAAACTAAACCACCTCCTTGCTCCAAAATTTTCAGTACTTCAACCTAGGAAAGGGAAAAACGACCTGCGCTGAGTGTCGTTTGGGTCTTCAGGGGGTTAAAGTTCATTTGTTGACTGCCACAGTGGGTGAGAGTAGGAGAGAAGAGATAGGAGAGAAAGGGGGAAACATCCAAACCTCAAAAAACAACACAAAAATTTGAAAAAGGGTCAAGTATCGCTTTGCTCCTGCGGTCGAGTATCGTTTTACTCCTGCGGTTGAGTATCGCGATATTTCCCAGCGGTCGTGGATCGTTTTGAGAGATATCGTAGATCGTTTCAGATAGAGATCGTAGATCGTTTCCAGACAGAGGTCGTCGATCGTTTCGCTAGAGATCGTTTCGCTAGAGATCGTTTTAGACAGCGGTCGTAGATCGTTTCGCTAGAGATCGTTTTTGATCAAGTGTCGTCGGTCGTCGATCGTTTGGCGGAGGTCGCGACACTTGTCAAAGGTCGGTATCGTTTCAGATAGGTATCGTCGATCGTTTCTAGTGAAGATCGTAGATCGTTTCTATCCGAGTATCGTGTATCGTCTAGTGAGAGATCGTGTATCGTTTCAACGAAATATCGCCGATCGTTTCTACTAGAGATCGTCGGTCGTGTATCGCTTTCTGTCAGAGATCGTCGGTCGTCTCGTTAGAGATCGTTTCAGGCAGCGGTCGTAGATCGTTTCAAGATAGAGATCGTTTTGAGTGAGTATCGTTTGGATCCAAGTGTCGATTTCCAGCGATCGTTTTGATCAAGTATCGTTGGTCAGCGGTCGTTTTGGGTCAGAGATCGTAGATCGTCTTGTGGAAAGGTCGTGTATCGTTCCCAGTCAGAGATCGTTTGGGGAAAGGTCGTTTTCCAGCGATCGGTTCACCCAAGTATCGCCTGTCAGCGATCGTTTTACCCAAGTATCGTCTGTCAGCGATCGTTTTTTCAGAGGTCGTGAGAGTCAAGTATCGTGACTTGAAATTTTCTTTTAGTCACATTCCAGCCTAAGTTTTCCTAGACTTCTGAGCCATAACTTAGAACTCTAGAGACTAAAGGTGGACAAGATTTGTTTAGAGCTCTTAAGTGAATGAACTTGAGATCAAGAAGAACCCTAGGAAGCCGAAGAAGTGTAATTTCTTCCGTAGGGAGTGTTGCCGAACCTAGTAACCGATCACACTATTCTGAGACCTCCAATGAGTCAGAAGGAGAAATCCCCATGGCTTCCGAGGATATGCAAAACACTGTGCCCATGATTGGCCAGATGTCCATCATTGAGGGCGAATACAGAACTTCCTTAGAATATGTGAGCACTAACCACCATGAGATCCCTATCTATTTGGATGGTCTAAACAGATCAGTGGCCAGATTGAGGAAGGCTTCAGAGGCCTACATAGTGCCAAGACGAGCAGTCAAATACATAGGAGGACGGTACATGGATAAACAAGACATTCAATACATGGTCACTGAACACCCGGAAATCATTAATGAGCGTGGTGAGGAAAATGACACTTCAAGTTTAAATGGACACGGAACTGAAGAACAAGTAACAACCCCTAGAGGTAGATCGACAATTACTAAACTTTGGAGAGGAGACTTAGTCCCCCAGGATGACACTCTAATAGATGTGTATTTGATCAATGGGATGGAGCACCTGCTCAGAACCCATTCCTCTATTTGGGACGCTGCTCCTAATCCAGTTACCATCTATGAGTTACAAGATCCTGAATTCCCCACCATCATTACATATTTGGACAAAGACCACAGAAGATATTGGCCAGTCACTGAATTAGAGAGAGCTGAGCTGAAATATCAGAACATTCCAGTGTTCCCCCCAAGGGACCAAGCAACCACTTCACGGAACCCACATGGAACTTCTCAATATGACTCAAGTCAACATTCGGGACAAACACAACAAACTCAACAAACCCAGATCCCCATCAGACCTCATGTGCAATTTGCAATACCTGCCACTAATCCTAATTACCGGCCACAACCAGCTATGGACCCAAGACAAGGAGTTCGTGCTCCAGTCAGACCACAGGTAGTACGAGGACCAGGCATACCTATAGGAAGACCAAATTACCCTGTGATGCCGAGACAACCTGAAGTAGGAAGGAGACTAAGACCGATTCAAGTGGCCAAATGCATGAGAAATCATTATGATGGCTCGAGTGAACCCTATAATCATATAGCAGAATTTAAACAAGTAGTTAGAGCCGAGCAGGTAGATGACTTCATGATTCAATATGAATCCTTTGGCCTCACCTTGTCAGACACAGCCCTGGCCTGGTTTCAGCCATTGGATCCAAATACCTTTCAGAACATGGATCAAGTGTATCAAGAAATGATTGAAGAATTTACCAAGTCTGGAATCAAGAACAATTCTTCGTCATTAATCCACAGCTTCAAACAAGCTCCAACTGAGTCAGTCAGATTGGCTGCCAGGAGATTCAAGCAGTATGTGGATAGATGCCCGGTAGAGGAGAGACCAACACAAAACAAGATGGTATCATTGTTCTTAGAAGGACTATTGAACGGAACCTTGAGGTCATTAGTGTACGTGAAGAGAGTTCAAACTCTGCAAGAGTGTATGAAGGAATGTATAGACCTAGAGGATAACCTTGCAGGAGACTTGAAAATACCCCAAGGAAGTGTGAAAAGTGAAGAGTCATCAAATAGCACATCAAACCCTAAGAACAACATTGAGGAAATTGCTGACTTGCTAGCAAAAAAACTGAATATGCAAGGACAGAGGAATTATCCCACCAATCCTATGAGAACGCCTATGCTTAGAAGATGTATGCAGTGCGGAGGGGATCATCCTTCTCACTTGTGTACTAGGGGAGTAGTCCCACCACCTGCCTATGCTCCTCATAGACCCTCTGTCCCAGGACCACTGCAGTATTGCAGCATAGAGCAGAGATACACAAATCATAGCACGGAGAACTGCCCTTACAATAGGCAAACCAGACCCACCCAGCCTTATGTGAGACCATATGGATATCCGCAGAACCAGCAAGGAGGAGAAGCCTTCAGATATCCCTCATATCAGCCACAGGCACCAATAGCACGACCATACGCATACCAGGGATATACACAGCCTCAGCCAGTGCTAGGACAACAACCGCCCCACCCTCAAAACGTTGTCCCAGTTAAAATAGCACAACCAGAGGAAAACTTAGAAAGGGCTTTAGTACCAGCCACGCCTTTGACTAGTAGTGAACCATGTGACTCATTTTACGAACCTAGTCTAGGAATATACTCAGGTTATGAGAGCTCAATGATGGATTATGGGCAACAATATGACCCATATGCTTATGGCATGGAGACACCAGAGAATTCATACAACTACGAGCAAGATTATGTACCATTAATGTACACAGCTCCTAGAGCAACCATGCCACCTCGACCAATGAATAGACCACCTGTATCTAGAGGACCATGCTACAAATGTGGAGGTGACCACTATATCAGAGAATGTACGTTACCGAACCCACCACCACCACAACGAATTTGGGAAGGTTACTGTAGCGATTGTGGAAAGGAACATCTCTTCAGAGATTGTCCTAAGAACCCAAACAAAGTCACATCCAATGTGCAGATTAACGTGATAGAGGTAATTGAATCGTCGGGGAGTGATAAGGAGTACACTATACCTTTAAAAGCCATAACGAGAGCAAAGACTAGAGAAAACCCTGATAAAACCGAAGAAAATAACCAAAGTGACAAAGAGGGAAATACACCCATCCCTCACAGAGTAGAAGACTCAGAAGAACCAGAAAAAAGTATCACCAGTAAACGATCCCAAAGATGGAAGCAAAGGAGAGACAGGATAAAAGAAAAGAAATTGTTGCAAAAGAAGGAAAATGAAAAGAGTAAACACAATTCAACAGAAGAAGCACGGGTGGAAGAAGAAAATAAAATGGAGGAAGAAAAGAAGGAGGTAGGATCGGTATTAGCAGACACAATGCCTGAAGATTTAGCGATGTGGATTCAGGCATACAAAGCGAGAATAAAAGCAGGACCTATCATAGAACGACATGAGAGAGAATATCCGAGAGGCGACTTAGAGAAAGAAAGATTGGAAATCTGCAAAAAATTGATAGAAGTTGCCCAACAAACATTAGAAAAACCCGCATCACCTTTACCAAACAACCGAATTTGCGAGGAAAAATTCCAAGAGTGTCTAAACAATCCGGAAAAGCATAACGTAAGTAGACCTCTGGATAATGAAATTGGTGCTTAAAGAAAGGAAGGATCCATAGTCCCTGAAACAGAAGGAGACTGGACTAAGGATTTATGGGCGAGAGTTCAAGAGGACAAGTGGAAAAAAGTAGAGGGAATGGAACCGCCCTTTGAAGAACTGAAAGCAGAAAACGAAATAGAGGATTCAATACCTGAGCTTAATTCAGAAGAAATTTTTCCAATGGATGCAAGTGACAAAGAAGCCGAAGACTATGTAAAGGAGCTACCTAATTACACCGGGGAATACGAGCACAACTCAGAATTGTATCGCATTCCATCAATACAAAGACGGGAAACGAATCCATCAGTTCAAACATCGGAAATCATACAACGCCTTAGGGAAGTGAAAATCCCATGTACCTTAACATTCGAAGAATTGTTAAAGGTGAAACCACATCTAAAAGAAAAATTGATCAATCAGTGGGAAGTCAAGGAGGAAAAGAAGGAGGTAGATGACGAATTAAAAACGGTGAGAATTCCAGTGGATAAAGTAGGAGATTTTAGTGAAGGAGATGAAGGAAATACCTGTCTTCCAATCACCTATAGGGGTTACACAACCAAAGCCATATTAGATTCAGGAGCTGGTGTAGGCATTGCTACCAAAGAAATTTGGGAGAAATGGGGAAAACCAGCATTGAGACCAACACGTATGAAAATTCAGATGGCCGATGGACATACGGAAAGACCCTTAGGATTGTTGGAACGAGTAGTCTTCACTACGTGCGGAGTGGAATTCGAACATACTTTAGCAATTTGTCACTTTGAAAGGCCGAGCAACTATGAGATGATTTTGGGAAGGCCATTCATGAGACAGCTAAAGGTAGTACAAGATTGGGGAAAGGATGCAGTGTACCTACAACACGCAGGAGTCACCACTAGGATCAACCTACATACGTACACATATCAAGATGTCCCACCTCTGCAATGGAATCAAATCCATAAAGAGGAAGACGATCAATCGATTCATAGTGCAGGTTCTAGTGATCAATCCTGGATGAACGAGGACACTCATCTATGGATATGCCAAGCTGCTAAAAAGGAAGAAGAGAGAAGAAAAAATTGGCAGCAGAAACAAGGTATAGTGAGATCGGTACAAGATCCAGCTTATATGCCACAAGTATTTCCAGACGAGGAGTTCGAACCTCATGGTTGGATGGAAATCTTAGCCACCCTCGATGTGTGTGTAAACGAAGAAGTGGTAACTATGAACGAATGCATTGACGAGGAGGGTTATGACATTAGCCTGTATATGGTAGTCCTTCAGGAGGCAGAAGATGGAGAAGTAATTGAGAAAAATTGGAAGGAGGACTACGAGAGCATTGAAATGGAACCAGAACCTATGGATCTAGGGATTAGTACCACCAACATGGACATCACTGCCAACGAACAACATAAGGATCTCACACAAAAGGAAGAATTAGAAGTTGAAAGGGAGTTGGAAGATGACGATAATAAGCTTCAAGACCAATTTGAGGTACCAGCGCATTTCAAAAAATATGAAGTAGAAGAGAGGAAGATTGCTATTCAAATGCCTAAAAGAGAGGCACAACCGGGAATAGCATATGATAATAAAGAGCAGACCAAGAAAATAGTTGTAACCATGGAAGGAGGAGAGGAACGATGTACTTTCATAGGACAGGATGTCTCAGAGGAAGAAGAACGAGAGTTAATTCAACTCATAAGAGAATATCGGGATGTCTTCGCTTGGACTTATAAGGATTTAAAAGGAGTAGATCCATCTATATGTGCGCATAGAATCCCCATGACATCCGAAGCCAAACCTTCCAAACAGAGACCTTATACTTATAATGAGGTGTATTCAGCCAAGATAAAAGAAGAAATAGATAAGCTGTTGGATGCTGGATTCATATATGAGATAGAACACACTGAATGGGTATCGCCATTAGTGGTAGTGCCCAAGAAAAACGGAAAATTGAGAGTGTGCATAAATCTGAAGAAGGTGAATGCAGCCACTATACGTGATAGCTACCCATTACCGATTACGGATCATCTATTGGAGAGGGTAGCAGGTAAAGAGGTCTATAGCTTCCTAGATGGTTTCTCTGGATACAATCAGGTGGCTATTGCGACTGAGGACCAACACAAGACAGCTTTTGCCACTGAATGGGGTGTGTATGCATTCAGAGTGATGCCCTTTGGACTCACTAATGCACCAGCTACCTTCCAACGATTAATGTGTCACGTTTTTAAGGAATTCTTGAAAAAAAGCATGGAAGTGTATGTAGATGATCTTTGCACGTATTCCAATCAAAGACCCGATCACATACCGGAATTAAGGAAGATATTCAACAAATGTAGACAGTATAGAGTCTGCCTAAACCCAGAAAAATGTGTCTTCATGGTAAGACAAGGCAAAATACTAGGACACATAGTTTCTAGAAATGGGATATCGACGGATGAGGATAAGATTAAAGTCATATTGGACTTACCTAGACCCAAAAATGTGAAGGAAGTACAAGCTTTTATGGGACATTGTGGATATTACCGTAGGTTTATTCACATGTATGCCATAATAGCCAAGCCCTTATACGGTCTATTGACTCAGTTCATTTGGACAGACGAGTGTGAGAAGGCCTTCAACGAGCTTAAAAAGAGGTTGAGTACAGCCCCAATTCTAAAATCACCCAACTGGAGTAAGCCTTTTCATATTCATGTTGACGCTTCGAATTATGCAATTGGATGTATCCTAGCACAACCGGCTGATGAGGGAAAGCTTGACCATCCAATCGCTTATGCGAGTAGACAATTAAACCAAGCCGAAAGAAATTATACGACTACAGAAAGAGAAGGCTTAGGAATGGTTTATGCAGTCAAGAAGTTTAGACATTACCTCTTAGCCAACAAATTCAAGTTCTTCATAGACCATCAAGCTTTGTTGTATTTAGTCAATAAACCTTGTAGCACAGGAAGGTTGGTGCGATGGTTCTTGTTACTAATGGAGTTTGACTTTGAGGTAATAGTCAAAAAAGGAAACACACATGTGAGAGCAGACCATCTTTCTAGGTTAAAACACGGAGAGCCACCGAGCGGAGTTCCTGATGATTTGCCAGACACCTATCTCTTTAACCTGGAAGTATGTCCTCAATGGGCCGAGAAATTGATCCCAATACTTACACATGGACCTAAAGATGGGATCACGCCACACCGAAAGCAAGATCTTTGGAAGACTAAGAACCTTCACATTATTGCTGGAAGTTTGTACCACCAGGATTCAAGCGGACTGTTGATGAGATGCGTGGAGGAAGATGAACAACAAATGTGGCTTCAGAAAGCACACATAAATCAATGGAACACTCACTTGGACGCAACGGGAACATGGCAAACACTCAAGAGATTCGGCATATATTGGCCAACCATGCAACGAGATGCACATCATTATGTGTCAAACTGTCAAACCTGTCAAGAACAAATCCCAGGAGAGAACTCTACGTTATGCTATTCTACAATAGCACCAAGGTGGAGCATGCCTTTAGTAAAGTTCTTGAAAACTCGAGAGTACCCTGAGGGAGCTACCCTAGCAAGAAAACGTGCTCTTGAAGAACAGAGCAAAGATTACGTCATCCTAGGAAAACAACTCTTTAAACGCGGAAAGGATAACCAACTAAGGTTGTGCATTCATGAGAATGAATATCTCTCAGTATTAGAAATGGCACACGCAGGAGCTGCGGGAGGACATTTCTCAGCAGATAGAACGGTCAAGATGATTCTCTTTGCAGGCCTGTGGTGGCCAACTCTACATATGGACGCAGAGACATACGTGAGAAGCTGTGAAACATGTCAGAGAGCAAAATATCCTATTAGAAGAGATGACATGCCGTTAAGACCCATGGTTTGTGCGAGAGCATTTACCAAATGGGGAATTGACTTCATAGGACCTATCAATCCACCTGCGAAAGGATCACATGCGGAATACATCATAGTAGCCACTGATTACTTGACTAAGTGGGTAGAAGCAAAAGCCACGAGAAAGAATGATGCTCAAACCACAGCAAAATTTCTCTTTGAGCACATATTCACACGCTTTGGACTACCGATCGAGATAGTGAGTGATCGAGGAACGCATTTCTTAAACGAAGTCATTGAATCGCTAATGAATGAATTCTTAGTGATTCATAAAAAATCAGCCCCATACCATCCTCAAGCCAACGGACAGGCTGAAAGTTCCAACAAAGTACTTTGTACTATATTGACAAAGATTGTCAATAATGGAAGGTCAGATTGGGACAAACAATTGCATCACGCAATTTGGGCCTTCCGAGTGGCATATAAAACGGCCATTGGAACTACACCTTTCAACCTAGTGTACGGGCAAAATGCAATTTTGCCAATTGACTTCTTAGTACCTACATTGAGAGTGGCCCAGCAGTATGAGTGGAACGGTCATGAATTGTCTCAGCAATTAGATCAAATAGAAAAGCTGCATGAGACAAGACTGCAAGCGGTAGCGGGCATTTATGCAGCCAAACGGAGACAAAAGGCTTATTATGATGCACATATAAAAGACAAGGGACTGAAAGAAGGCGATTTAGTCCTAGTATACACACTCAAACAGCATGCAAAGAAACTACAGAAACGTGGATATGGACCTATGATCATAAATCGAATCTCCACTAGTGGTGCAGTCAATCTCGCCACACTAGACGGAGATATTCTTCCCAACTACATCAGTGGTTGCAGAGTGAAAAGATTTATGGAGCCTCTAACGGATCAAATGTTAGCACGACTCTTAGGAGCTCAGAGTAGAAAAAAAGAAGAAGAACGCATACGCGAAGAAGCAAGGCAAGAAGCCCTAGAACGTATCAGAAAACGGAAAGAGTGGATGAGAGAAAGAGACGAGAGATATCGAGTAGGAGAAGAACTCATCCCTATGGCTAATTTTAGAGCCACAGAGAACTCTGGACAACAAAGAAGACAGCCTTATTTGAATCTGGGAGCAGGACGAAAAGAGTACCACTTAGTGGATGCTCTTATAGACACAGGAGCGGCAATAAGCTGCATTAGATCTTCCTTGTCTCAGAGACTTAAAGAGGAGTTACGCCCATCGAAGGCACATCTAATTGGAATAGGAGGAAAAGTTACTCAATGCATAGGTGAGATCACTTTACCTTTACATATGGGGAACAACACAATGGAGCAGAGACTCTTAGTATGTCAGGACCAGGATTTGCTTGAAGATGTGGTGTTAGGACAAGATTGGATCTACGAATATGAGGTAACAATTCAATTGGCTTTAGGATACATCTCTGCCAGAATAGGACCTCGTGAAGTATATAGTTTGCTAGACGAACGACCACCCAAAGCTGCTATTATAGAGCCAGAAGTTCATCCTAATGAACTAGGTCATGATTGTATGTTCACTAGCAATATAGGAACACCATTGTCAAGTACTTCATATGAAAATACTGTGAGTCCTGTGTGCACTCCTCCCTTGAGTTTAGAGAGTCACAAGAGTGCACAAGAACATGAAATCAAGCACAGAGAACCACAAAGTCCAAGAAAAAATATTCCTTTGCAAGACGTGAAGTCTACACCCGTGAAAGTGTACCCCATCCCACATTCTACACTAGCTTGGATAAGAAAGGATCAAAAGAAGGCATATCTTCAGCAACAGAAAAGTCTTCGACAGCAGCATGAGCACTTGTATAAGAAGACAAAGAATTTCGGACACTTTCAGCAACCACGACTCAAGAGCATATGGATCCCAAAGAAGCTGATAACTGCACAACCTGATCGAACCAAAATATGGATCCCAAAGTCAAGTACTCCAAGGACAACCATCCCAAGCAAGGAGCAACATCGAAAGAGCTATCATACTCAACAGGGTCAACAGACATATCAGACGAGAAAACGGACATGTTGGAGGAAGAAGGAATCTCCAAATGCAATACCAACCGACTTGAGGTTCCCAAAACAGAATCAGAAGACATACAGCCGAAAACGAACAGCATTCATCAAGAAGGTGGAGAGTACAGTACGTCGAACCCAAATGAAGCAAATCTGGAGGCCGAAAGACAAGACAAGCTGCATACATCGGGCAACTACTTCCAATTGCACACATGAGGAGTTGCCAAGATCCAAAGTATGCATGATAGGGCCACATTACAAGGCCAAGCATTCGGCACGTCCTTCTTCTATTTTCGGATAGTCACGCACATTTTCCCTTTGGAAATAGGAGAGCACTTGTACATACTTAAAATATTACTCCAATAACATTTCACTAACCGCTTCGGCTATGTACTAACTTTTATGTTTTCTTTCAGCAAAAAAAAAAAAAAAAAATATATATATATATATATATATATATATATATATATATATATATATATATAAATACATGAAAAATTCAGGTATTACCTTTCTCACACCCACGGGAAAGGGACGACACCATGCACTCGGAACTTCATCAAATTATTAATCAACATATGGAGGAGGATTTCTGAAAAAAATATGGATACTAATACATCCTCTATATTGAGTGCAGATGACATCTTCTGACTCAGAAGCTACACAGCGGGAAGAGGAACTACTTGTTCCATTGGGGTCAATAACCAAGGTCAGAGGACATTGGTTTCGAGATGACCAACCTATCTCGGAACTTTTATTCATGGCAACTATCAAGATCATGGACAGGGACCACTGTTTCCCCATCATGTCACAGGATTTCAAGACCATAATACAAGGGCTACCACATATCGAGGAAGTATGGACTCAAGCGGGAATTGAAGCATTTTTGAAGATACCTATATGTGTACCAGACTTCCAAAGATGTACACAAGTGATGAATACTATGCAGCCGGCTGCTACAAAGATTTCGGTTCCAGAAGCAAAGGTTTTGGACAAGGTGGGCAAGTGGAAGACCATTCAATTCACTCATGAATTGATCAATAAGACCTTTGGATGGAATCAAGAAGGCATTACCAATGTCAAGGAAGAATGCCATGACCCCAAGAAAAGATCCTTCCTGGAGATTAACAGAGTAGATATCGAAGATGCAGTACGTCTGGTACACCAACACTTTTGTTTCCCTGGCATGAACAGATACACCGCACCACAAAAAATTGTAGTACAACTCCTATCGCATGCCATGAGACAGATAGGAAACAAAGTGAATCTCACAGGCTACGTACAAGAGCGATTGTTTGAAGCTCAGAAGAAGTGGGGGCAAAAGAAGTTCCTGAACGGTGGTTCAGCTTTGACCTTATTGATATATGAAGCCCTAGACATGAGACACTGCTTACGAGAGATGCCAACAGCAGAAGGACTAGCAAGGTATGCAAAATCCGCTTCTGTCCCTAAGAAAAAGAAAGCAGCAGTTGTAGTGGAAGAGGCCGGAACCAGCACACAGAAGCCCATGAGGGGTACAAAACGCTTGCGAGAAGAAGAAGCCCAAGCAACACCGCAGTCCAAGAGAACACATCTCTTGCCTAAGGTCACGACGGCTCAAATGCCGATTTCAAAAAGAGACTTGTCTGCTGCCCTCGAGGAAACACACCAGTATATGCAAGGGCAGGTAAATCTAAATGTCCAAGGACATCAGTATAGACAAGCGAGTCAAAGTCAGCAAAAACAGAGTACAGAAACACCTCCAAAACAACCTGGAAGATACCAAGAATTGGGCATTGATGACTCAAGTACAAATACGGAATCCAGTCCTGAGAAAGACACGCTAGATACTGATATCAGGACAGAAACCTATGAAGAGGAAGGACCGGAATTCAATCAAACGGAAGTGACACCGGACAGCCAGAAGGGAAAAGAAAAGAAGATGGATGATGCTCAGGAACAGGAGCACGTCATTCAATTGAATGACACTACCAAAGTAAGCATCAAGGAGGACACAACTACTGGGGTTACACATGTCAAGATACCTATTAAAGAGGAAGAACAAACCCCAAAGAATATGGATGCGGGAGAGATCCCACAGAAACAACAAACAATAATCGAGGTGCCTGATGACACACCTCAAGCACAGGTTGAAAACATGAGGGCTGAGCCACGAATACAGCTTCAAATCAGGCAGCCCCATGATACCACTTTACACATTGCCCAAGGCAAAGACGTGACTACAGGAGAAGAACCTTCAATACCTAAAACATGGCTCAATGTGGATGTAACTCAACTAAAACCTGTGGTAAAGCAAATGATCCAGACAGCCATGGACACCCAGCAACAAATGATGGATACAGATGCTGAATATGATCAAGCACGAAGAGAAAAAAATCAGTTTCAACTCATGAGTGAACAGCTATCGGCACAGCTAATCGCGGCACAAAAAGAGGTGGCAAACAAAAATACTGAAGTGCAAGCAATCAAGACACAATATGACGAATCCATTGCCCAAAATCAAAAGTTGCTTACACAACTAGAAGAGTTGCAACAATTACACAAAGCAAGCGAGGCTGAGAAAGAAAAAATGAAGATGCGAAGTGTGCTATTAGAGCAGCAACTCAAGCTATATCTCGAAGAGAACGACAGCCTGCGCGATAGGAATAAAGAATTGATGAAATCTTTATTATATGATCAACCACTGATACAACAAGGCCCCGCAGAAACTAAAGAACAGGAATTACAAGACCAGATAGCAGAGTATGCTGAGTTGCTACGCCAAGCTAAAGTAGTACAAGACGAGGCAGAACATAAGCACAATCAGGAAACGAGTGAGCTCAAGAGGCAGCTGAATTCAGCACAGGCCAAACTGGTACAGAGCTACAGTGAAAACATGGATCACGTAGCCGACATAGGTAAGGAGCTCCTAGCCACCAAAGAAAAACTCAGTGAAGCCCTGCAAAAGGTAAAAGAAAAAGAAGAATGCATTGAAGAGCTACAGAATCAGCAGAAAGGTAAAGAACCGATCGGGACATCAGTAGTGCCAGAAAAAGAACATCCTACTGACGAGGTAGAGGTAAGCCCTCTATCTCAACCGATCTATCATTCTCCAATGCATGAGCAGATGGCGGATATGCATGATGATCATCCAATGCCATACACTGCAGAAATAAGTCAGAAGGAACGGGCATTAGTGGTGTCCCGATTGACGGAAAATTTTGAGAATGAAGTCATCAAGGTCATGAAGGAAGCAAAAATCAAAGGTAAAGACTTGGAAAAGATCATAAAGCCTTTCAACATTCCCTATGGACTGCTGAAAGAGAAAACAAGGCAATATATAAAGAAGGTTACGCACAAAAGTCCAGATGTGCAGCTCAATTTCAAGAATGACACATTCATGTACACTCAAGCAGAGTTCGAAGCTGCACAGCCGGTGTGGAGAAGAAAATTTTTGGAGAAGCATCCCACACTACGGGTGCACTGGGAAGCCGCACCTTATTTATTCCAGGTAAACCCTTCATTTTGCCCAATACCACGCAGAAGGGAGCCAACGGAATTTTTGGCTTTACAACGCAGCAGCAATATTAATAAACAGTGGCTCAACTATCCGATGTTACCTAGCCCGCCGCATAATTATTTGCCAACCGAGGATTACATGATCAAAACAATAGAATTTTGGCTACAAAACTATGCGACAGTACCAGATTTAGCAGTTAAAATGACAAATAAAATACTTAGTATGCTACTTACAGTTTTGAAAGTCTTCAAACATGCGGCATATACATTTCTGAACTTCATTGGCATTAATCAAGGCACAGATGTACTTATTTTTGATCTATCAGTAATGCCGAGCCGCCCCACAATAATGGCATACTATTCTAGACTCATGTTTTTGCCCAGCTCGTATATGCAGACATTCGAAGAAGCGTTTTTTACAGGATTTTTTGAAATCGATTCAGAGATATTTTTGAAGATGTCATCAAATCTGAATGCCAGACTTGTGGCATATGAATTAAGCTTCTTCGCAGATCATAGACAACCGCCAAACGATGGAGTCAAAGCGGAACAATGGAAACAGATCATGGTGAAGCTAATCTGCTAAATGATACAGAGCAACAAGTATACAGAACATATGCCCGGCGCTTATCAAAGCCTGTCGGGGACGACAGAGTTCAGGAGGGGGGCAGTGTTGAGGGCGAGACGAGTAAGAAGAGGAAAAAAAGAAAGCAACGAAAGAAACAGCTTCACTAAAGGGCAAATTTGAAGATAGACAAATGTAAAGATACATCTCTCCAGGAAGCCCCGCAGGGGCGCAACACCCATCTCTGCACAGAGCCCCGCAGGGGCACGCACCAGGCTACAAAGCTTAACCCCGGGGTCCAGAGGAGTGGATTTTTCAAACATCAGAGTAGGACCAAAAGTTAGAAAGGGGTAGAGGCTGAAAAGTTGAAGAGGGTGACTAAGAATAGCACATTCCTAGTCACTGGTGGCGTGCGTAGCAACCCAAGTCAACAGGCAAGGCGACTACATCAGGCTCTCGAGTAGTAGAG
>CM035439.1:5002900-5020400 GCA_020310875.1 Ceratopteris richardii | reverse complement strand
AGAGAGACAGATAGACAGACAGTTAGAGAGACAGATAGACAGACAACCAGACACACAGACAGACAGAGAGACAGACAGACAGACAGACAGATAGATAGATAGATAGATACATAGATAGATGGATGGATAGATGGATAGGTAGATGGATAGATAGATGGTTTGATAGATATATTCAAAGATAGGTAGAGAGATAGATAAACAGATAGATAGATAGATTTATAGATAGATAGATAGATGGATAGATAGATAGATAGATAGATAGATAGATAGATAGATAGATAGATAGATAGATAGATAGATAGATAGATAGATACTGCTCTGATACCACTGATGGATAGTGTTAATCTCCAAAAGAACAAGTTATTCTTGATGTTAGAGCACCTCCATGTCAAGAATAACTCAAAACCTTTACCAATTTGGAGGATCAATACTCAATTATCAAAATCTTGAACAAACTCTAAAGAGAGTTAATACTCAGAAAGTCTGCTGCACATAATTCACTCATTGACTCATCAAATGTGTAAATTTTTTTAAAACTTTGCAGAAAGTTTCATCTATAGATTGCGCACCTTATCCAGTTTAAATCATCTCAAAAGCTTCAATAGAGTATGAGAAATGATCCAAACAATGTAACTATGTATGAAACTATCTTCTTGTAGAGTGGACTTTGACACCTGCAACTTCTAACACATGGTTCTCCCAAATTAGAACTCGTTTAAGCAAATTCTTTTAGCCATAGATGGCTTACCTTCTGTTGGAAGCAGCCAGAGGCAAAGACGACACGGAAGCATGTAACGACAGAGCAGGGAGCCAGTCGAATCGTTTTTCAAAGAATTATGTTTTCAAATACTTTCCAAAAACCTCCAACAGTGATTTTTATCACTATTGTAACATATGTAACATAGAAAACCCCATTTTGTAATCCATAGCTCCATTTTGTGCAAGCCGAGGAGTCCTCGAGCTTGAGGAGCTTAGGTAACACAAGCGTATCAATTTTCGTTATTTTTAGACATCGTTTACCCTTCCAAATAGCATCTAGGACCTAATTTTTAACTATGCCGGTCACTAGATGTGAAACCGGTCAAAACTAGTCTAGAAACTATAGAGGTTAGCTTGTTGGAGTAGAGAAGAGCTTAGAGCTATTTTTGAGCTTGTAATAGTGTTCTTGAGTAATAGAGTTGATTTCTCACCTTCCATTGTGTCTTGCTTGTCTCTTCGTAGTGTGTGTGTATGTGTGTGTGCATTTCTATGCTTCTCACCTTCACTCTCACTTCATCTCACATTCACGATCTTCATATCACTCCTATCTCTTCCGCGGATTGACATTAAGGAGGTGAAGCTTCTTAACGTGGTACTTACCATTGTGCTATAGCAACACCAAATTTGGCGCCGTTGCCGGGGATCGAGTCTAGGACGAATGTGTGATGGTAAGAGTATAGCAAGAAGTGGCATTGGAAGGTAAAAATTTCAGTTCTTGTTGTTGTTTTTACTTAGTTTTTGTTGTTTTTCACCTTCCCCACACTCCATCTTCATCACCGCATCATCATCTTCATCTCCAAAAAAATCAGAAAATTCACCATATCCACCCATTCTCCTCATTTCCCCTCATTTGTGCATGCGAGAGAGTGAGAGAGAGCTTTTGTGCTTGTGTGTGCTTTTGCTTTCTTGAGTTTTCTTGCAGGAACAATACTCCAGTGCATCAGGAAGGCTGCAAAAAGGTAAGAAAATCACCTTCTGTCAGAAATTTCCGAGTGTGTCAGACCATCACGATGGTCTGCAACCTTCGGCATTTTTGGTAGCCGACCACACCACGAGGTAGGCGACCCTTGCGCTTGCACGAATCCACAGGCGCATCTCAAAAATTCATAGTTTGGTGGACCATCGCGACGGTCTCAGACCATCGCGATTGTGTCACACCATCGCGATTGGCTCATGCCATCGCGACGGCTCGGCCGGACCATCGTGATGGTCTCACGCCATCGCGACGGTTCACTTGGACCATCGCGACGGTTCGCGGACCATCGCGATTGCTCGGTTGACCCCACACCATCGCGATTGGCTCACGCCATCGCGCCGACGGTGCCACGTGGCAAGCTAGACCATCGCGACGGTTCATTTTTTGGACCATCGCGACGACACCCTCACACCATCGCGACACTTCAAAAATTTGGACCATCGCGATTGGCTCAAGCCATCGCGCCCAGACCATCGCGATTGGCTCAAGCCATCGCATCTGTGACCATCGCGACGGTTCACTTTGGACCATCGCGATTGTTCACGTTGACCGTTGACTGACGCCATCGCGATTGTCCGCCTGATCGAGCCATCGCGATTGTCCACTTTCACGCCATCGCGACTGTCCACTTTCACGCCATCGCGATTGTCCATTTTCACGCCATCGCGATTGTCCATTTCCACGCCATCACGACGGTTCGCGCATCACGCCATCGCGACGGTTCGCCTAGACCATCGCGACGGTCCCAGACCATCGCGATCATCTCAGACCATCGCGATTGTGCACCCCCATCGCAAAATTTAGGGTTTCATTTTTTGGCCAATTTTGAAGCTACTTTTGGGAAATTTTTGGGTGATTATACTCATAGGAGACCCCTTAGCTCATATTTGGAGAAAAACCTGTTTGTCAGTTTTTACCCCCCAGGGCCTGAACGGTCATAACTTTTTCATCCGAAGTCCGTTTTTTGAGCTTAATAGCTCATTAGAAAGCTCTTGACGAGTACTACATGTATTTTTAGATAAGCTATTTTGAGGTTGACCTAGTTTGGGACTAGAAAGCCAGGGGGCAAACATTGAAAAGTTGGGCAAAAGGGAAGGGATTTAAAAGGTGTATATACTCAAGTGCTTGATCATCCAACTGTGAATTGGTCTAATATTGGAATTTTTCCAGGTCTAGCAAGGGCAATCAAGGGCAACCAAGGCAAGGCAGTGAAGGGCATAAAGCTTGGGAAGCGCGGCTTCTTGGGCATCAGAGCAACCAGAAAAGCTGACTCGAGGTTGGAAGATTACTCAACCTCCTCAGTCAATTCTTAGTTTAGGCTAAACAGTAGTGTTGTGGATTAACGACGATAGGAACGCCTCAAGTTCAATATATTTAATTCTTTCAAGTCTAAGACTAAAGTAAAGGTGTGTGACACGAAAACCTAAAGGAAAGAACATAAGTCTGACGGAACGAGAACTCAAAATTATAACGGAAAGTCGAATTCCTGACGCATACATTAAGACAAGAATCTAAAGAAATCTAAAAAGAATCAAGACAGTAATAACAAAGAATCATTGACGATCTGAGTGTGTACTAAGTGTGCAAGGAACAAAATTAATGAACCTTAGATCGGGCAAACATATAGGTAAGTCAGACCGACGAAGCCTTAGATCATCAGAGGCAAGTGTAAGAACTACTGCAAGATCGTGGGCTCAACAATTGGACACTAGTTATCCCTACGAGAACTCAGACACTAGTGATTCAGAAATGGCATTTAGCACAGAAAGACCAGAAGGAGGGTCTAATGTAGCCTATTTAGAAAAACCAGAAGGACCCTATAGAACACAACTAGAGTTTCTCCGAACTAACCGCTTAGGTGCTCGCATCTATGAGGATGGTTTGCAAAGGCAAGTGGTGCAAATGCACAACCCCGATCAACCCATTGGATTGGAACGTCCAGTGGTGAAATTCGAGAGAGACGCATACATAGACAAGGAAGGAACGGTACATCTTAAGTACGCAGCCAAACAATACCAACGAGTTTGGCGTGATTCAGCCAGAGACGGAAACTAAATCTCAAGGAAAAGAACCATTAGAAGATCCTAGAACACCTAGAGGGAAATTTGTACTAACACGAGTACTAATCCCGGATTGGATCCCTCAGGACAACAGAAGCATAGAGTTGTTTGTAAATAAAGAAACTGATGAAGCCTTTTGGAGATACAAGACCGAAATACTTAGTGAGGTAGGTATCATCACTATATACGAGTTCAAGGACCCGGATACACCTGGAAAGGTTGTATACCTGGATGAGACTTCAGAAAGAGTCTTTGTGGTGCCTGACTGCGCTAAAAACACATACACATGGAGAGGTGAATTGGTATTCCCTCTATCTAGAACAAACATGAATACAAGTCAACAAGGGGCAGGAACATCCTCAGCCCATGGAAATCAAAGAGAGCAAAATAAAGAAAGACCCGAAGTAAGCTTCACTCATCCCATGGGGAGAGATAGAACAACCACGGACACTAATAGAGCGGATAGACAAAGAGATCATGGAGTACTAGGTGGTAGAGATGATTTTCCTCTACCTAGACCACGCGAACACGCAAGAATACTGAGACCCACTCAATTAGTCAAATCAATTAAGAATTACTTTGATGGGACAGGAGATCCCTATGACCATGTTGCAGAATTCAAGCAAGTACTAAGAGCAGAACAAGTTGAAGACATGTTCACGCAATACAACGCATTTGGACTAACGTTAAAGAATACCACTTTAACTTGGTTCCAACCTTTGCAACAAAGGCAATTTAGAGACATCCATCACTTTTTAGAGTCATTCATCACTGAATTCTCTAAAAGTGGGATTAGACATGACACGTCTTCGTTGATTCATAGCTTTAAACAGACCCCTCAGGAAACAGTAAGACTGGCAGGACGTAGGTTTAGACAATATGTTGAACGATGTCCAATGCAAGAGCTACCCTCACAAGCCAAGCAAGTGTCATTGTTTCTAGATGGGTTGTTGAGCTCTAAACTACGCTCCTACGTGTACCTAAAAGAACCCAGAACGCTAGAGCAATGTGTAAGAATTTTTATAGACATTGAGGACAACTTAGGAGATGAGTTGGAACTCTCAAAGGTCTATAAGGACTCAAACTGTTCATCTCTAGCATCCACAAAATTGTCTAGCTCAATAGAAGACCTAGCAGAAAAAGTGGCCCAGAAACTAGGAGTTTCTAGTAAACCTAGGGTACTAATGAACAAGCGTTGTTACACCTGTGGTGGTGATCATATGGCAAATGTGTGTCCCAATGCACCACAACCTCAAGCCAACCCTAGTGGCCAATATTGTACAATTGAGAGAAGATACACGAATCATACAGCTCAGGACTGCCCATACAACAAACAAACCGTGAGACAGAACTACCCGCAAGCATACCCGCAGCCAGGTAGGTATCAAGGCCATTTCAATGCTCAGCCTTATTACTATAGGCCTCCTCAGAACTACCCATACCAGGCTCAACAGAGACCTCAACCTGTCTTAGCTCAGCAGCCACCCCCACCAGCAAATGTCATCTCAGTCAAATACGCTGCTGCAGAAGAGAATCTAAGTAGGGCCTTAGTGCCTTCTTCACCTTTGATCACAGAGAGTGACCCGAACTCAAACAATTTTGACTCTACGCATGTAGATAGTCCACCCGCATATTACACAGAGTCACCAGAACACGTAGAAACATATCATTATGATAGTCCACCAGTGGAACCTAGTTGGGAGCCTAAGTATGCTAATGTGATGTACACAAACCCAAATCCACGACCCCAATTGAGACAACAAAGACCACAGGGCCCTAGAGGACCATGCTTTAGGTGCCAAGGAGATCACTTCATAAAGGATTGTCCACATCCCCCGATATCAGGACAATCACAGTACTATAACATCCAAGGCTTTTGTGCTGATTGTGGCAAAGAGCACATAATCAAAGATTGTCCTAAAAATCTAGTTAACGCTTCGAATGTGACACCGATCAATGTGATAGGTATTGTAAATAACGCAGATGGATCCAACCCTACATACGTGCCTATCCAAGCTATAACAAGAGCCCAGGCGCTCTTACAGAACCAACAGCTTAATCAGGAGAAAGTAGCCGGAAGTAGTGAAGTTGCAGAATCTAGCAGTAAAAAGACAAAATCTTGGAAAGATTCTAGAGAAAGAATAAAGAGAAAGTGGAGTAAAAAGATAACTGAGTTGGAAGGAAGTTTGAAGGAATCTAGAGCCAAAATCCAAGAATTGACTTCACAGGAATTGAATCAAGAGAATCCAGCTCAGAAATCAGGATCAGTTTTAGCGGAACCCATACCAGAAAATCTAGACATGATGTTTCGTGCATATCAGGCTAGATTAAAAGAGGAACCTCAGGTAGCTGAAATGAGCAAAAACTACCCTCGAGCTGATCTAGAAATTGAGAGAACTAAACTTTGCATGAAAATGGTAGAATTAGCACAAGCTTTGTTCGAAGCCTCTAGATATCTTAATTGGAATAACATGGCAAAACCGGAACTACACTTTCAAGGACTATTGGAGAGGCTAGAATACTTGATTGAAAGCAAAGAGAAAAAGGATCAGCTTAGGAGCCCTATTGTCCCAGAGACACAGGAAAGGAATGCACCATCCCTGTCTCAAGTACCCAACTCAGAAAGTCAAGACAACCTGTCTTCCATACATAGGTACTCACATGAATTTTTGAGGGAAATCCAAGAAGAGAAATGGAGAAAAGAACAAGGAACCCATCCTCCTATTCAAGAAATAGACGACTTGCAAGAACAATTTCCCCAAGACATTCCCTCTATTTACGATGAGGTAGAGGAAGAACAACTGAGTGAACACACAGGATTTGAATCTAATTCTTTACAAGAATTACCTCAGTTCACAGGACCTTGGGAAGCAAAGTCTATTAGTATGAGAGCACCCACGATAATAGTGAGGAATGAAGAATCGGTAATCCCTAGAAACACGGAAGTGATAAAAAATACCAAAGTACAATGTAATCTCACTCTAGAGGAGTTGTTAAAGGTAAAACCAGAATTGTGGAAGCATGTAGCAAATCAATTCCCTGAGCTTGCTACTACTCCCTCACAAATAGGATCACAAAATAAGGTACTAGAAATACCCGTAGAAAAGATCGGAGATGTAAGCGAAGGAGAGGAAGGTAACACTTATCTTCCGATAACCCATCAGGGCTACACCACGAAAGCCATCTTAGATTCAGGAGCCGGAGTAGCCATTGCTACCACCGCTTTATGGAAACGTTGGGGTAAGCAAGCATTAAGACCCACCAGGATGAAGCTACAAATGGCTGACGGACACATAGAAAAACCATTAGGCTTACTAGAAGGCATATCTCTCACCACTTGTGTAGAATTTGAGCATACTTTCGCCATTTGTGACTTTGCAAAAAACCATGCTTATGAGATGATATTGGGACGACCCTTCATGCGTCAGTTGCAAATTGTACAAGATTGGGGAACTAATTCTTTGTACTTGCAACATTTAGGAGTGACTACCAAAGTCAATCTTAAAGACTATTCACATAGAGATGTACCCCCAATACAATGGAATACCATCCATAAGACACCAGTAGAAACAGAATCCGTGCACTCATTAGAATCAGATCCTTCTTGGTTGCATGAGGATACTCATTTATGGATGTGTAAAGTAGCAAAACAGGAAGAAGAAAGGTTAGAAGCCAGGACCTTAGGTGCAGAACAACATCCACGAACCCTTCAAGATCCAGCCTACGCACCTGTAGTATTCCTAGACGAAGAGTTTGAACCCCATGGTTGGGCAAAAATCCTAGCAACCATGGATGTAGCCATCAATGAAGAACAATGGACACCCCACTGTGACGAGGATGGCTATGACATTTCAGTTTTCACGATAGAGCCAATCATGTGCGATGCAATTTTAGAAGAGTGTGAACCTAACACTGATGCATTTGAGGATGCAAGCGATTTTGATTTAGAATCAATTATCATGGACCCACCCTTTGCATCAGAGGAAGAATATTTTCTTGAGGTAGAGACTCACACTCAGAGACACGAGGAAATTATGAATTACGTGAGAATAGCCACTCAAGTGACTAGCAAAAGTGAAGGCAAGAAAAGAAAGAAGAAAGACACCATGACAGAAAAAGAAGAATCTTTATTTGAAGTACCCGAGAACTTCAAGAAATATGAAATCGAAGATAGAAGAATCATGGTACGAATGCCTAATAGAAAAGCGAATGGCGGACAAGTATATGATAACCGAGAGAAAACCAAGAAAATAGTCGTAGCCATAGAAGGAGAAGAAGAAAAATGTACATACATAGGGCATGATTTGACAACTGAAGAAGAAGAAGAGCTAGTTGCCCTATTGCGTGAATATAGAGATGTTTTTGCTTGATGTTACAAAGATTTGAAAGGAGTAGATCCAGATATATGTTCTCATAGAATCCCTATGACTCCAGATGCAAAACCCACAAAACAGAAACCTTACACGTACAATGATAACTACGCTGCGAAGATTAAAGAGGAGATAGATCGATTGATAGAAGCAGGATTCATTTACGAAATTGAGCATACCGAATGGGTATCCCCCATTGTGGTTGTGCCCAAGAAGGATGGAAAATTACGTGTGTGTATTAACCTTAAAAAAGTTAATGCCGCAACGATTAGAGATAGTTATCCTCTTCCTATCACGGAACATCTATTGGAAAGAGTTGCGGGCAAGGAAGTTTACAGCTTTCTTGATGGTTTTTCACGCTATAATCAAGTAGCCATTGCTCCAGAGGACCAACACAAGACGGCATTTGCCACTGAATGGGGCATATTTGCATTTCGGGTAATGCCATTTGGGCTTACAAATGCACCCGCCACTTTCCAGCGACTCATGTGTCATGTTTTTAAGGAATTCTTACGCAAGAGTTTGGAAGTTTATGTCGATGACTTATGTGCACATTCAAATGTAAGACAGACACATATCCCAGAGTTAAGACAAATATTTGACAAATGTCGAGAGTATCAGGTTTGTTTGAACCCAGAAAAATGCGTTTTCATGGTCAGACAAGGCAAAATTCTAGGACACATTGTGTCAAAAAATGGAATCTCTACGGATGAAGAAAAGGTGAAGGTAATTGTAGAATTACCTAGACCAACTAATGTGAAAGAGGTACAAGCATTTATGGGCCATTGCGGTTATTATAGGAGATTCATACACATGTATGCAATCATAGCCAAGCCTTTGTACTCTCTTTTAACCAACTTTGTATGGACAGATGAATGTGAAAATTCATTCAATGAACTTAAACGACGCTTGTGCTCAGCACCTATATTGACAACCCCAGATTGGAGTAAGCCATTCCATGTACATGTGGATGCATCCAATTACGCCATAGGATGTGTGTTAGCACAACCCACGAATGAAGGTAACATAGATCTCCCCATAGCTTACGCGAGCAGACAATTGAACGCAGCAGAAAGAAATTACACCACAACGGAACGAGAAGGATTAGGGATGATCTACGCAGTAAAGAAGTTTAGGCACTACTTGTTGGCCAACAAATTCAAGTTCTTTATAGATCATCAAGCCCTATTGTACTTAGTCAACAAACCATGTAACACAAGACGACTGATACGTTGGTTTCTATTACTCATGGAGTATGATTTTGAAGTAGTAGTCAGGAAAGGAAAGACACATCTTAGAGCTGACCACCTTTCAAGATTAACCTTAGGAGAAGCTCCTCAAGGAGTAGCGGATGAGTTACCAGACGCATACTTGTTTAATCTTGAGATAGCACCAGAATGGGCTAAACCTATAGTACCTATTCTGACTTACAGACCCAAGAATCCTAGGATAAAGATCAAAGAGGGAGAGATTACCAAGTCTCAGAGATACCAAATAATGGCAGGAAGCATATATAAACAGGATAATCATAAGATTCTTGCTTGTTGTGTAGATGAATCAGAACATGCGAATTGGTTGCAATTAGCACATGTAGGTGCACTAAAGCAACATCATTCAAAACATCGAACATTACGGACTCTGCATAGACTAGGAGTATATTGGCCTACGATGGAAGCAAATGTCTACAGGTTGTGTAAGGAATGCAATGTTTGTTGTGAAAGACCGCCAGTAGAGCATGCTACATTATATCATGTGTCGCTCACACCAGATTGGAGTGAACAGTTAGTGACATACTTGAGGACGAACACATTCCCTCAAGGCATGACTTTAGCACGACAACGCAGTCTAGAGCAAGAAGCTCAAGACTATTCACTTATTGGCGATAACCTATACAAAAGAGGACGAGATGGATATCTAAGACAATGTGTTCATGAGGGCGATTATCTGAGCATACTAGAGACTGCACACCAAGGTGTTGCAGGAGGTCATTTTGGACCCGATAGGATAATCAAAGCCATCCTCTTTGCAGGATTATGGTGGCCCACTCTTCACATGGATGCTCATACCTATGTAAAGAGATGTGATGTGTGCCAAAGAACTCAGTTTCCTACTCGCAGAGATGAAATGCCATTGAAACCCATGATGGGCGGACGTGCATTTTCTAAGTGGGGTATAGACTTTGTAGGACCCATTAACCCCCCTGCAAAAGGTACACATGCTGAATACATTATTGTTGCCACGGATTATCTTATGAAATGGGTAGAGGCAAAGGCCACGAAAAAGAATGATGCACACACAACTGCAAAATTCTTATTTGAGAATGTCTTTACAAGATATGGATTGCCTATAGAGTTAGTGAGCGATCGAGGCACTCACTTTCTAAACCAAGTCATTGAATATTTGTTACAGGATTTTATGGTGATTCACAAGAAATCCGCACCATATCATCCTCAGGCCAATGGTCAGGCTGAAAGCACTAATAAGATCCTTTGTAACGTACTGACGAAACTCGTGAACAACAAACGTTCAGATTGGGACAAACAGTTACACCACGCTGTTTGGGCATATCGAGTGGCCTACAAGACCGTACTCAATGCAACTCCCTTTCAGATGGTTTTTGGTCAGAATGCTGTGCTTCCTTTGGACTTCTTGATACCGACCCTTAAGGTTGCACAAGAACATCAGTGGACCGGCCATGAATTATCAGCGAGAATAATGGACTTGGAACGATTAGGAGAAACCAGGCTAAAGGCAGCAGCAGGAATATATGCAGCGAAGAAGCGACAGAAAGCATATTTTGATGCACATGTGAAAGATAAAGGCCTAAAAGAAGGAGATTTAGTTCTAGTATATACGCTGAAACAACACGCACGTAAGTTAGAAAAGCGAGGTTATGGACCTATGATCATTAACAGACTCTCAACAAGTGGAGCAGTACAGTTAGCCACTTTAGAAGGAGATATAATGCCTAATTACATTAGTGGCTGTAGAGTCAGGCTATATCAGGAACCTCTTACTGAGGATATGCTTAGACGACTCACGTTGGCAAAGAAGCGTAAGGAGGAAGAAAATAGAATACGAGCGGAAGCTCAGGCAAAAGCAATAGAACGCATTAAACGCATGAAGTTAAGAAGACAAGGACTAGGGAGAGAAAATTATAACCATCTGGAAACTACACCCAGATATCCCATGGCCATGTGTCAAGTAAAGTCAACCACTCATCCTCGTATAGTGGACAGGAGACCATTCATTACAGTCAGGCTAGAGCACGGCAACCCTTGCCAAGAGCTCAGGGCTTTAATTGACTCAGGTGCTGCGACTAGTGCGATTAGATGGTCCCACTATAAGGATTCAGGAATAGAAATGCGGCCAATTGAGGCATACCTCATAGGGCTAGGAGGCATGGAAACCCCTTGCATGGGTGAGGTGGACCTTCCTATCCTCATTAAGGATGTGACCATGACAGCGAAGCTACTAGTGTGCCATGATGACGACCTGATAGAACCCCTAATCCTTGGCCAAGATTGGCTATACGATCACTCAGTGGACCTAAATCTTAGACAAGGCTCCTTACAGATTGGAACCTTAGAACAGAAGCGAGTGATACCGCTTGACTTCCCTAATTGCATTCCGATTGAGGTTTGTAACCCTAGACCCTATGAAACGCATGCGACGGAAGATCGGAAGATCTTGGGTCAGACCAGTCACGTTACGTCTACACCAACCCACTCGGGCTTGGCTAGGGACAATTGTCAATCAGAAGGACGACAGGAGATCTTCCCTGGGGCTTCCTGCAAACTAGAAGGGGCAGCTACCCAACCGCTAGGGCAGTTGAACACAATCAGCGGTCAAGTGGGTTGCATCAGCGGCCAAATGAGAACAACACCCTGCGGTGCTCATCCTTCCAAACTTGTTGCGGACTGGCCTAGATTAAAGATAAAGAACGAATCACTTCCTAATGGGCAGGTCACGCAAGTGTTGGATCTCCCTTCTTTTCCAAAGCAGAGCGTCCAATGGACCTCTCAAACCCAACCACGAAGGAGTCAACCACAACAGAGGAACCCAGACCAACGACACCACCAGACAAGGCAAAGACAGCAGTATCAGCATCACAGAACAAGTGGCACGAAACAAATATGGGTGCCAAAAGGACAGCAACCACAGGATATTGGCAACACTGCAGACGAGAACAGGACAAAGTTTCACCAAAAGCAGAGTCAGCATCCAAAGTCCCCTCGATCTTCTCCCCCAAGTACCAATACTCGACAGATTTGGATCGCCAAGAAGTATCTTATCAATCGACCCACACCCATGCAGATTTGGGTACCCAAACAATGTATTATAGCCCAACCCTCAAGCCATGTAATATATACCCCTCCGAAATCTTTTCATCCTTCAATACCACCAAACCCGATACCACTTTTTGTCCCTCAACAGAAACATACCACCCACTCGAAGACTCTTAGGAAATGGATACCGAAACGTATCTAGACGTCTTCTTGTACCCCCTTATCTAACAATTCTCCCACCCCGTTTAAACTCCACCCTTGTAATAATTCACCCTCAACCAAACCTTGTATAAATTCATACACCCAAACCCCACATCATGCATAATAAAAGCTCATCAAGAATTGCAGGCATAACCTGACCATGTAGGCGTCTAGAGACCTGCATTAGTTTTGCAAATAATCATTGCATCAATCACTTCACGACACTTGGCTACACGGGTTACACATCGGTTATGGAAAGGGATTGCGGTCTCACCTTAATGGGATCATAATTAATTTCCATACTAATGTGTTAATCTTTTGTAGCAGATCTTTTCCATTAGCTCATCAGTCATCATGCAAACCGAAGCAGGACCATCAGAAGCTGGCCCAAGCACACCAATGGCCAATATTGGAGAATTACTCACAGAATCTTATCCTACGATGCAACCACCAGAGTTTCAAGGTTTTCCAGGACCCATGCCAATCGATGATCCTCCTAGAGGATATACCGAGAAGATTCATCGTAATTCTCACTGGTTTCAAGGCCTAGCAGGACCATTAGCAGACTCTGATTTCATATTTGAGGCCAATTTGGCATTTGATTTACGCACTTGGACCAAGTACCAGTTCTTGTCAAGAGAATTTGAAGGACTACAGAATACACAAGATCTAACGCACGTTTGGGCACGAGTGGGATTTACAGAGTATTTTAGCGACCCTCTGCCTAAACCCGATTTTTACAGATGCTTTTACTTGGTAACCACCTTAACAGCTTCAGAGAACAAGGATCTACCCGGCACATTCATGTTACCATCCTTGGTAAATGATCCTCCATTCAGAAGGTTGTATTTGTCTAAAGATTTAATTTGCGCAGCTCTGAAAATACATGGAACACACACTCCGACGGAGAGAGAACGGCTAGTCCCAGAGCAGATGAAACGTGGTGACGTAACTAAGTGGGAGGATATTTCAGCCATAACCCCTGAGCTCTCTAAGCCATTACGGATATGCATGCAGCACTTTGCTTTCCCAGCTCAGGATCGTTTTACCATGCCTCACAAAAGAATTTGGTTTGGATTATACTTAGCATGTACTGGACCTCAAACGGTTGATCTAGCCAGCTGGATCATTGATCAGCTCTATTTGGCACAACATAGGTGGGAGCGAAAGAAGGTAATCAATGGATGCTGCGCCCTCACCAGGATCATATATATGTGCTTGGCGTATGACTTACCAATTGAGCATGCCACGACCGGTGAGGAACTGAAAGCATTCAAAGGGACCACAAGGAAGGCTAGAAAGTCTAGCAAAGGCAGAGCCGGAAAGCGGATGAGAGGTACTATCCCGTGCCTACAAGTCCCAGAATCACCCTCGCCACAACCATCTCCAGAGCAGTCACCAACAGCAGCCACTCCCACGGTACCACCAATTCGTATACGGTTATCAAGACCAGTTACGCCGGAGGGCACCACCAGTACTGTTGCACCTCAAGCAGCCACAACCACAGAACCTATCACCACAGCAGCTGAACTTCCCACCACTATTGGTGCGGAAGCTTTCTCTTTTCCAATACCCCATTTAGAACCAGGACAAGCAGAGCCACTGGACCAAACTTTTGATTTTGAGATGCCCAATGCATTCTCCAATGAGTTCCAGTTTTCAGAAGGACAATTGTTTTCTCAAGAATTTGAAAGGCCTAGCTACCCTACCACACCCAGGGATCAGCCACAAGGACAGATCGTGTCCAGCTCTGATGACGAAAGAACAGCAACCGATGACGACGAAGGAGACGATGAAGCTAGCCAGGGAACACATGAATCCCAAGAGCATGAACAGACAGATGGCCAAGGCCAACAAACAGACACACATGGCGATACAAGTACCCATGAAGATGAAACTTACGAAGCAGCGGCTTACACACTAGCTATCAAGAAGCTGTATAGAACTATGGAAAAAGTTTGGGCACGCAAAAAGCTGACAGAGGAAGAGAGTCAAACAATAATAGAACAAGAACTTGTCACAGGCGGATTCGAAGACGCATACATCAAAGGATTCAAAGAGTTAGTCAAATCAGTAGGCTCCAACGAAGCACTCAGGTACTTGCAAAGAAAGCCACTACCACAGTTTGACCCCCGTAGAGTACGACTACTTTCAAAGCCCGGCGAATACATTCGTGTACCAACAGGAGCACAGTCTTCTGAACAAGCCAGGGAGGCACGCCTCGTCCCCGAAAGTTTGGTGGCTGTAGAAACCATCTTTGTAGATTCCCCACCCCGCGCTACAACTGTACAAACCTCAGTAGTCACTAAAGTACCGACCACCCCAACTGCTCCTCTCTCACCGCCCGTCCATCCATCCTCTCCTCTTCACCCTCCTTCCCCCAGACCAACATCTTCATTCGCCGGTGGCGTTGCAGAAATCGTCTTTACGACCACTAACCCCACAATTCCCGCGCCCATTAGCCCTAGTCTACCCCCTCCCACACCCACCTTTCTATCCAACCCATTCCTTCATCAATCTTTTCCATCTTTCCCCACAACTCCAAGACCCCTATTCCCATTCCCCCCGCCCTTAACCTTCTCCCCCGTCTCACCTCCCCGACCCACTGTAACCCCTCTTTCCCCTTTCCATCAAGCTGCTCCAGCCAGCCCCCCTGTAAATTACCCCTCAACCTTTGTAAATCCCGTATTTACACCAGCACGAGCACCCACGATCACACCCATTTTCACGGTCACCGCACTAGATACGTCCACTGACATGGACATCTCACCACCCACTCCACCATCACTACCTTCACTCACGGCACAAACATTTTTAGGCACATCACAATTTTCAACAATCACTACATCATCCACCTTCCCACCCCCATTCCCCATTCCGTTGCATCTACACCAACTGCATCTTCATTTAGCACCCCATTAATACTCTCACCCACTGTAGATAATGCATTCCGACAGATGTTCATGTGTATGACGCAAGTAAGAGATGAGTTCACATCTCTTGGTGATAATTATCAGCAGCTGTAGAGGACAACCAAATGACCTACAGTCGCAGCTTAATTTATTGTCTATTGAGAATGCCTCTCTGAACACCCGCTACCAGGAATTACGCGAGGCTTATCACAAATTGGAACTAGAAAGCAAAGAAAAGACCAAGGAAGCAACTGCTGACCTGGATAACTTATTAAGAGCCCAGACAGTCCGCAATGCAACGCTAACACGAAACATGGGCTTACTACGAAGACACCTAGCAGCTGCCAAGGAAGAAAACCAGCGCTTACAGGATCAGAACCGAGAAAACTTAGAAGCAGCGCTCAACCACCCCGACCAACCACTCAGCCCTAGCAGGTTCAAAGCCATTCCCTCAGACTCGTGAGGATGCTGCTAGACGATCATGTGAGATTGCTAGATGAATACGACCGCATGAACGAGGAGTTACAGAAACTCAAAGAAGATCACAAATTACTCCAATTACGAGAACCGGCACACCACGACATACCAGCACCTGTGGACCCCTCTCCTGACCTCCTAGAGGAACTCAACTCATTACGGGCCCAGGTATCGACCCTTGAATCAAGGATTGCAGTATATGAAGTGCCACCAAGGCCAGATTCCCCACCTGAGCTTCCAGCTGAGGAAGAAACAGTCACCATCCCGGAGGAGGAAACGTTTGAAGAAGCGTACGAGCCACAACCCATCCCAGGCGGACGCGTCACGGCCGAAGGTTAGATGACGTACGAACTTCCGACCCCCGCGTGGATGAAGACTATTGAGGAACTTGGAACAACGCACTCAGCTAGAGTAGAGGCACAATTACATGCCATGGCGATGATAGAAGAAAGAATTTTACAGTCTCCATTCTTTGCTCATTTGGCCCCGCGACGATACATATCTGGGCATGAGCTACAGTATAAACCGTATTTCATGTTAATGGCCGAATACCAGTTAGCCATTGAGAAAGAGACAGGTAAGAAACCATCGCATGCAACTCAATTCGAGGCGGCTGATTTGCCACTAGATGCACAGAAAGGAAGGATCTATCAACCAGAGTGGCGAAAAGATTTACTACAGCAGTATCCAGAGATGATGAGTACATGGGTAAAGGCACCTTTGAATTACCCCTATTTTAAGCCACCCATTGAGTTACCAACTGTCGGCTACATGATGGCTACAATTCGCCACTGGCTCCCTAGATTAAAGCATATGGACGATATAGCGGCGCATATGACTGTCAAAATCTTTGACATGATGCAAATGATTTTTAAAGTCTTCCGACGCGTCAAGGCACCCCATGTCAACACCCCGGGCTTTGAGCATGGCAACTTCAATCTGGTATATGATATGAGTACAACGCCATCGCTACGGGTGTGTTATGCCTGGCACTGTAGAATAAAGTACCTACTGGCGTGCTACAAGCAGACGTTCGAAGAGATGTTCACAACCGGCTTCTGGGAATACCATTCAGAGGTATTCATAAGCAGGCCTACACATTTATTACAATTATTTGCCTGTGAGCGAATGGTCTATTCCACACACTATCAGCTCCCGCCACCGGAAGAACCGCAACCAATCGACTGGGAGAAACTCGAGGCAGATCTGGCCCGCGGCATTCGTATCTCCGAGCACACCCTCGCTCACGACCTCCTACAGAACTATATCCGGTAGACCTCACAGCAAGGTTCTGTCAGGGACGACAGAAGCGAGAGGGAGGGGGGTGTTGGAAGCAGCCAGAGGCACAGACGACACGGAAGCATGTAACGACAGAGCAGGGAGCCAGTCGAATCGTTTTTCAAAGAATTATGTTTTCAAATACTTTCCAAAAACCTCCAACTGTGATTTTTATCAC
>CM035439.1:4977900-4982900 GCA_020310875.1 Ceratopteris richardii | reverse complement strand
CTGAAGTGAAGCGAGGGGCAATTTCAATAGACTATGAAGGAGCTCATTTTGCAACAAACAATGTTGTGAGCAAAGATCGTTCTTTATCTGCACAACGATACAGAATTATTTAAATATGTACGTCCTGTATTTGATTCGATTCAGCATGGCTATGCACACTTGATGTTCAAAAAACCTGAGATGTGTTGCACATCTTCTGAAGAAGGGTATTTTTGTTCTTGAATTGGGTTTCCTAGAATAAAACCTTAATAAGGCTTAGATCCTCTGTGCACACAATGTGAGAGAGTAACTGGAATTGATTTTTTTTCTATGGGCTGAGTGATGTGTTGTTGTACATGCACAATCACATGAAAGACAGAGAATGGCAATTTCTTTCTCTTGAAATACATGCTCTACAAGTTTTTGTTGTTTCCTTTGTGAAACCTTTTCCTACGAAGGAAGCTACCGCTCCTTTGTGTGTTATGAGAAATGATTGTTTGATCGTGTTGAAATCTTGAAGTACTGTATCATGCTTGCTTTGTGACTGGTTAACTTTAAGCTTGCTATGGGCAGCACCTTAGAGATGAGTGATTGATTCCCTTTTCCCTGAAAAGAGATTAAAAGGAAGAAGAAGAGATTGAGGCAGACGACGATAATTGTTAATTATGCGATGTTTGAAAGAAGTATGAGTTGACAACAATACTGTTGGACGATTTCCACCCAATTTCATGTGAATTCAACATGCAACTGACCTGAATGAATTTCTCTTCTCAATTAACTGGGAAACTTTAAAGCGCTATGCTTACAACATTTTGATCCTCAATGACCAAGATGGATATTAAATGAATTAATGCCTCGCCGGTAGATTTAAGTGTGAGAAGCTTATAGAGAAAAAAAAAATTTGATGGAAATAGGAAGAGAGAGTGGAAAATAGAAAGCAAAGGAGGAAAGAAAAAATAGGGAGTGAGGGGAAGAAGACAAAAACTGTAAGTGAGTGTACACAGGAATGTGTATGTGAGTAAGAGAAGGCGTGAGAACGCCTGTGAATGTAGGTGTATGTAAATAGGGGAGAGGGTGTGTGAAAGGAGGTGAGTGAGATAGAAAAAGTGCATGGGTTTATGAGAGAGCATGAGTGAGGAAAAGGGAGGTTGTCAGAAGTCATCACTAGGGCTGGATATTTATTTGTGCATGTATTCTCCCATCTACTCCATCGATACATTGAGGTGAGATTGTGGACTCAGGGTGATCAAAACCGACCTAGCATCAGAAAATTTGGGCAAAATATCATTGTGGAGTAACATTATCCTTGGGCTTAGGAACCTAACATTTCGGTGCGTTTGCCGGGAAGCATATGAATTAGTACATATACAAAGGGAGGATTCCTCGAGGGGTAATTATGGGCTCCAAGTGATCCAAGTGGACCGATTGCGAGGGGTTTGAGCAAAATAAAGGCTTTCACAATCATTTTTTCCTTGGACTCAGAGGCAATCATTTTGGTGCGTTTGCTGGGAATTGGCTTAGCACATCTCATAGAGAGTGCTACGAGTTCACTTGGTGCCCCAATCGTGTGGCACAACCAATTCGATCCCAAATTTGCTCTGATCTTCATTAGAGAAATGGCCCAACAAAGACAAGCCTCTAGTTTTGAGAAAGCGAATATAAGGCAAGGAATTTTGGACAAAATAGATGGATATGTTCTCGTCCGACCATGAGACATCATGTGAACCGAGGGTGGCGATTTGGCCCGATATCAAATTATGTGAGATGCTGGTGTTGCGAGCAGATTGGGCATATAGCCAAATATTTCCCTCGCGTATGCACCCCGCTGGATTTTGTCCCCACATGTGTGGACTGCGGGAAAAAGAGACTATGCGAGCACATGTGTGGCTCAAAAGAGGTGACTGGCGTAAAGGTCACAACGAATCAATCTGATAGGTGTTTATCCTCCTTGTATGTGGAAGTTGACAAGGGTGGAGTTACTTCGTCGACGGAGACTGCGAGAGCAAGTGAAAGCAAGGACACTGGATCTCATGATCGAGACTTGGTAGAACTTGTGAAGAGCTTGGAATGTCAAGTCAATTGGTTGCATGTGGAGCGAGATAACGAGAGGATCAAAATAGAGAAATTAGAGGAAAATCAAGTGAAAATGGCCGAGGTCCTAGGAACTTGGGAAAAGCAAGTACGAATGTTGAAAAATGAAAACAAGGAGTGGAAAAGAGTAAACAAAAGCTGGAGGCAAGATCTTGTGAAGCTCGAGAGTGAAAACGTGGTCTGGGACTTGAGATCCGGCTTGATGGTAGCCGACTGCTTTGGAGTTGCAATCGAAGAAGAGCTCTCAAGAGACGAGGATGACCTAATGAGGAGAGTCGAAGGAATGGAGCATGAAATCGAGAAGGTACAAAGCATAATCCGTCAATACAGTGATCAAGCGGGTAAGGCATGTGACGAGTTCCACCTGGAGTTAGAAAGAATGAAAAGTGCCCAAGCGGAGAGTGATGAGAAAGTGAGACGGGTAGAGAAAGAGAATGCAAGGTTGAGTAGCAAGCTCGGTAGGTGGATGAATCGCGAAGATGACGAGATGCGAGGACAAGTGGAGGACCCGAGAACGGGGAAAATGGAGGAAGAGCTGAAAGCGGTGTTGGATAGGTTGGATGCATTCGGAGCAGAGTTAGAAAGGATGAAGAATGAATTATCAAAGAAGGTAGATGATCTGGATGTAGAAAATATGAATAGGATTTGGGAGGAAAGATCGATTAGAGAGGAAGTTGAGAAGTTGACTCTTCGAGTTGAGAAGAGGGAGGATATTCCCCTCAGATCTGAAAAAGGGATGAGAGAGGATAAAGAGATGGAGCAAATATGGAATCGGTTCCGAGGCATCGATTGTGACCTATTCCAATATCAGAGTGATATTGAGCACAACAAACAAGGATTAAGGGACTTAGCGGCGAGGCTTGAGGCACTAAGAGGTATAACGGCTAATGGTAGTTTTCAAGGTCATCTATCAGGTCAGGTGGAATCTCTGCGAGGCAGAGGTTGGAGATGAAAAAATAGACAAGGAGATGAATGTCTGTGAGGACGGCTTGAGTCTAACTAGGGTTTGCTTTGCGGATTGCGAGTCAAAGATGTGAGGACGGGTGGACCAAGTGTGTTGTACACTTAGGAACTAAAATGACACTTTTTGAGGTTTCAAGTCGACAAGGTGGTTAGTATGTGCGGGTTTTGCGAGGACGGGTTGACCATGGCATTAGTGGCTGGATTTTGGCTTGAGTGGCAGCAGAGAGGAGATATGTCTCATTGGGATGTCCACGAGGGGATATATGTGTGTGTGTCGTGATTGGGATGGTTGGGAAAAGATCCTTTCTTTTGTCTCCTAATTCTCGAGATGCGGGAATGAAAAGAAAATGAAAAAATATATGTTTGTGTATGTGTGAGTGTGGCTACGCGCCTATGTGGGCCGATAGGTGGGTGGACCCACTTTGGCCGGGTGGTCAAAGCCACGAACCAACGTCGGTTTCGCATAGGGCTAGCTGTCTGTGTGTCGCGCGCTGCGTTGGGTTGGTAGATGGGTGGAACAAACTCGATCGGGTGGTCGAGTCCACGAGTCGCATCCAGCTTTGGCGTAGGCCGGCAAGTGTGAGTAAATAAGTGAAAAAATAATGGAAAAAAACAAGAAAAGAAAAATGTGAAAAAATGAATGAAAAAAAAAACAAAAAAATTCCTTGCTCGAGGGGGGACAAAATAGAGGCGAGAGAGCATGATGCTCAGATGGGAATATGTGTCTGTGTTGTGGGGAGCTGGGAATGTGTGGACTCTAGATGAGGTATATCGAATCGAAGCTTAAGCTCGGCTAGGGTTTTGGCTGCCACTTGTCTGTGGAAAGCTTGGACTTGAGGAATCCAATCGTGCTAGTTGCATTGTTCGTCTGTAAACCCTAGAGAAGTGTTCAACTTGGCTCTTAGGTGGTGCAACGACTTGTGAAGTTCGGAATCGCATCGACGATGAGTGATCTTGTTAGAGTGAGCTCGTGTTAGGCTTGAGTGGTCTTTGCCGCATGTCCATAGATTCAAGAGGTGGTGGTGACCTAGCATAGGATCTAGTCGATGAGCAAGCAAAAAACGAGAGATAGATAGGAAGGCAATTGGGAATAGGAAACCCTAGGTCAAAGAGGCATGAAAAATAGACGAGAGGACTTGATGAGAAACGGAAGAAGAATTGGGGAGGTGGCAGTATAAGCGGGTAGGGCATCAAAAAAAAAAAAAGAATTTAAGGATGGTACTTGCTTACATATATAAGCTGTGTGTGGAAAGTGTGTTGAGCATGCATGTGGAATAAAGATGTGTGACGTGTCGAATGAGTAGTCGAGAAGAGTGACGAGAGCGAATGTGGACATGTCTTCTGCTTGCATGTATGCATGTTGTGTGTGACGAGAATGCATGAGTGATGCTGGATCATGATGTGTCTGCTGAGTATATATGTGTGATGTGGATGAAGGATATGATTGTCTTTTCATTTTGGTTGTACATTTTGTGATTTGATGAAAAATGGTCTAATGTTTTGGTGAGTTTGTAGACAGGTGGACATGATAGGGAAGATGCGAAATGGCATACAAAGTTGGTAAGGGAAGTGACTGATTTTTTAATGACTAATGGATGTTGGTTTAGTGTGGTTGCAGGTACGCCAGTGGAAAGACATAGAATAAGTACGAGTTATGTGAATGTGCATTGATGTATTGTCGATGATTTGAATGATTTGAGCACAGGAACAATTTGGCTCGTCGAGGACGACTTTGCAAATAAGAAGAGGGGAGTATGTTAGCTCAGAAAATGGTTGGTTTTAATGCACTAATGTGGTTCTATTTGGCAGGAAAATGTGTTTGATTGCAGGTACTTGAAGAGTTAATCAATTGGATGAAAGGTATTTGCAAACTACATGGCTACATCTTGTTCAGAGGGGAATGCCCTTGGTGTTTGGAGTTCCCGATTATGGAAAATATGAGCATGTTTAGGATGCAATCATTTGTG
>CM035439.1:4952615-4955400 GCA_020310875.1 Ceratopteris richardii | reverse complement strand
AAAAGTATAATTCAATGACCTTGAAAATTTATAGGTAGAAACTAGACAGTGAGAGCTATCCAACGCACTTTAAAACACGGAAATAGGTTCAGTAAAACTCGAGATATGACCTTCTGAAGTTACTGCTCTGAGTGAGTATAGCAGAGAACAAAACAGAGAGGTAGATGATAATAAATGTATAGATTCACATATGATTACAACCACATTGGCAATGAATCTTTGCACAATGGGAGTAGAATGATAGAGCTATGGAGTAAGCTCTTCAATCTCTACAAAATGACATCAAGTGGTCACATACAAGGCTTGCTAATCGCCTCTTCCTTCTTGCTCCTTTTATAGCTATTCTTGGAGGGAGTTTTGAATTCGAATTCGAATGGCTCCACCTAAAAGTGATCCCCAAAGTTAGGAGAGATTCCCTCAGCTCAAAAATTCGTGATTTTGGTAGTTGGAGCCACGAATTTGCTTTTACATCATGGATGAGGTAAGCCATCCTTTTACTTTTTTCTTTTTCCATTTACAAGAGATAAAATGTACTCTTTTACAAGAGGTGTTCACATGACTACTCATGTGACTTACAAATGAGGATAATATCAAGCATATCAAGCATGTAGGCTTGGGCAAAATGCACCAACACTTTGGACAATGCATGAATTGTGACAAAACTCCCACTGCATAACTAAGATCAGGTCTTGTTAGTGTAGCATAAATCAAACTACCCACAAGAGATTGATACTTCCTCATATCTTTGTATTCTGCACCATCATATTTACTGAGCTTGTGATTAACTTCAAGTGGAGTTGAAGCTTCTCTGCAATTTTCCATATCAAACTTCTTCAATAGATTTAGAAGATACCTTTCTTGTGATACATATATGCCATGATCTGTATAAGTGACTTCCATTCCAAGAAAGTATGACAACTTTCCTAGATCACTAATCTTAAACTCTTTTTCAAGTAATCTCTTTACCTCCTTGATTCCTTCATCTGAAGTACCTGTGATTATAATGTCATCTACATAAATACAAATGTAGATTGTACCTTCCTCTGTTCTTTTGATAAGTAGACTTGAATCTGCTTTTGAACTTTGATATCCAAGATCATTGAGATACTTCACCAGTCTATAGTTCCAAGCTCTTGGAGCTTGCTTCAATCCATACAATGCTCTTCTCAGCCTGCAAACAAAATTTGGATACCTGGAATCTATAAACCCTTGAGGTTGTTCCATGTATACCTCATCTGATATGTATCCATTCAAGAACGCATTCTTTATATCCAATTGACTTAGAGTCCATCCTTTTGAAGCTGCAATAGCAATGATTGTCCTTATAGTTGACATCTTAGCTACAGGACTGAATGTCTCATCATAATCTATGCCATAGGTCTGGGCATAGCCTTTCACCACCAATCTAGCTTTATATCTGGCTATACTTCCATCTGCAAGCTTCTTCACTTTATAAACCCATTTATTTCCAATTACTTTCTTACCATTTGGTTTAGGAACAAGTTCCCATGTCTTGTTCTCCTCCAATGCATTGAACTCTTCCTTCATTGCTTCTTCCCATTGCTTCTTACCTTTAGCTTCATCATAGTTCTGAGGTTCTTCATCATCTTTCACCATATATGCATAGTTCTTCTGAGTTATATAAGAAGTATCATAAGAATACCTTTCTGGTTGTCTCCTTGTCCTGCTTGACCTTCTTGGTTCACATTCTTCATAAGTTTCTGGATACACCTCTTCATCAAATATAGGAGCTTCTTCATTTCTTCTTGTTAATCCACTTGTGGATGTACTTGCTTGCATATAGTCTTCATCTCTATTCACCTGCACAATTGATTTTCCTTTCTCACATCTTCTTACTTCTTCTTCAAATTCTTCAGCTGTATGACTTTGATCTGCATACCAACTTTTCTGTTCATCAAATGTAACATCTCTAGAAACAATAAATTGTTTGGTTAGAGGATTCCACAATCTGTAACCCATCTGCTTTTCATCATAACCAATGAACACATATTTTTCTGCCTTTGGTTCAAGTTTATGCCTAAGTTGTGATGGCACATAAGCATATGCAATTGATCCAAACACTCTACAATGATCTAGTGTTGGTTTCTTACCCCACCAAGCTTCATATGGAGTCATTCCATTCAGAGCTGCACATGGTAATCTATTCACAAGATATGTAGCTGTATTTACAGCCTCAGCCCAAAGATAATTTGGACAGTACTTCTCCTTTAGCATAGCTCTAGCAAACTCAACCAAAGTCCTGTTCCTTCTTTCTGCTACACCATTTTGTTGTGGTGTATACCTGCAAGTTATTTCTCTCTTAATACCTGCATTCCAAAGATAATCATTGAACTCTTGGGAGAAATATTCTCCCCCTCCATCAGACCTCAGTCTCTTAAGCTTTTGACCTGTGACTCTCTCTGCATATGCATGAAAATGCTTGAAAGCTCCAAACACTTCTGATCTTTCCTTCAAAACATATAATGTTATCCATCTTGTAGCATCATCAATGAAAAGAACATAATACCTTGAGCCACTGATAGATCCTTCTTTTGTTGGTCCCCATACATCTGTATGAATGAGCTCAAGTACTCCATCATGTTTGAATCCTTTCTTTTGAAATGGTAACCTGTGTGCTTTACCCATTTGACATGCTTCACATTTATAAACCATATGTTGACTTTGCACATTTGGTAATCCTAGTACAGACTGATTAGCAACCATAGCTTTAATTCCTCTTTCATTGAAATGACCTAATCTCTTATGCCAGAGATCAAGTTCTGTA
>CM035439.1:4922615-4932615 GCA_020310875.1 Ceratopteris richardii | reverse complement strand
ACATTGCATATTAGTAGACACATAAGTCAATTGAATGTCTTTACTAAGCAACTTCTCTCTCACATAGTGGTAATGAACCTCTATGTGTTTGGTTCTGGCATGATATATTGGATTAGCTGCAAGGTGAAGAGAGCTAGTGTTATCTCCAAATATGATTGGTGGCCTTGTATATAGGCCTAACTCTGTATATAGAAGCTTCAACCAGATAGCTTCTTGGGTGGCATTGGCAAGCCCTCTATACTCTGCTTCAGTGGATGACAATGCCACTGTAGGTTGTTTCTTGGCTGACCAAGAAATAGGCTTATCTCCTGCAAAACAAATGTATCCTGATGTGCTCCTTCTATCATCCTTGCATCCTCCCCAATCTGCATCTGAGTATACTTTAATGTCAATATCTGATGTATAAGGAAAGTACAAACCATGATTTTGAGTTCCTTTGAGGTACTTCAATATCTTCTTTGCTGCCTCTAGGTGAGGTGCCCTTGGTTTGTGCATGAATTGACTAAGCACACTAACTCCATATGCTATGTCAATTCTGGTCAAGGTAGCATAGTTCAAACTACCTACCATGCTTTGATATCTTGTAATGTCTTGTAATTCATCTCCTTCATGAGCACTTAGCTTTAGGTTGACCTCCATTGGAGTAGTAGATACTTTAGCATCCTGCAAACCAAACTTCTTGACCATATCCTGTACATACTTCTTTTGAGTGATATATATACCTGAGTTGGTGTAGACTAACTCAAGACCTAAGAAGTATTTCAATAATCCAAGATCATTGATCTTGAATTCTTTCATCATCTGTCCTTTGATGTGTCTAATCCCATTGACATCATTGCCTGTAATGATGATGTCATCAACATAAACACACAAGTAGATTACCTCTGTATTACTCCTCTTTATGAATAGAGAAGTATCAGCTTTACTCATCACAAATCCTTGGTCTTGGAGATAGGTTGTCAACCTGTAATTCCATGCTCTAGGTGCCTGCTTCAAACCATATAGAGCCTTCTTCAATTTACAAACATAATTTACCTTCTTGGGATCTTCATAGCCAGGTGGTTGTGACATGTAGACTTCTTCAGATATCCATCCATTCAAGAAAGCATTCTTGACATCTAATTGGTACATGTTCCAATTTTTGGATGTAGCTACACTCACCAATATTCTGATAGTTGGCATCTTAGCCACAGGAGAAAATGTCTCCTCATAATCAATGCCTTGGGTTTGTGCAAAACCCTTGGCTACCAACGTAGCTTTGTACCTGTTTATTGTTCCATCTGAATTCCTCTTTAGCTTGTAGATCCATCTGGATCCTATCACCTTCATAGAGTCTTTCTTGGGTACCAAGTCCCAAGTATCACTCTCCTTGAGAGCTTCCATTTCTTCATCCATAGCTTCTTTCCATTTTGGTTTGGTGATTGCTTCTTCATAGGTACCTGGTTCTTCATTCAACAAGTCCTTTGCAAGATATACATAATGTTTAGTTACAAGTGATGTGTCATACCCAAATCTGATAGGCTTCTTCTTTTCTCTCTGAGATCTCCTCATTGCTTGAGTTGAGGATTCTGGTGTATCTTCTAGCTTCTTCTCATCTTTCCTTTGGACTTCCAAGCCTTGAACTCCTCAAGATTTATTGTATCATCATCATCTGAGCTTGATTCATCTTTCTGGATTGGTTTCTCCTTGGTGAGCTTTGGGAAATCTTCTTCCATATCATAGGGTAGACTAACCTTCCTGCATTCATTCTCATACCAAGAGTCATTCTCATCAAAGATGACATCTCTGCTTACCTTGAACCCTTTGTTTGTTGGGCTGTAGAATCTGTATCCCTTTTGGTTCAAATCATAACCAATGAAGATACATTTTTCAGCTTTAGGGTCTAGCTTTCCCCTTACCTGTGATGGAATATGCACATATGCTACACAACCAAAAAATTTGCACTGATCCAGAGAAGGTCTCTTACCATGCCAAGCTTCATATGGTGTCATGCCATCAAGTGATTTGGATGGCAACCTGTTGATGAGATAGGTGGCAATGGATACACTTTCTGCCCAAAGATAATTTGTCAATTTCTTTTCATTAAGCATAGACCTAGCTGTTTCTACAATGAGTCTATTCCTTCTTTCAGCTACCCCATTTTGTTCAGGTGAGTACCTTGTAGTAATCTCCCTTTTGATGCCTCTTTCCTGCAAGAAATCTTCAAACTCATTGGAGAAGTACTCTCCTCCACCATCTTGATGGAGAGTGTTAATCTCCAAAAGAACAAGTTGACCTTGAATTTAGATCACCTCTATATCAAGATCAACTTTAGACTCCACCAAACTTAGAGATTATTCACCAATTTATCAGAAAATTGATTATTCTGAAAAATTCAACTTCTTCAGAAAAGTCTGCTGCAGATTAATCACTCATTGACTAATCAATCCTGTAAAGTTTTTTATAAAACTTTACACACCACTTCGCCTTAAAGTTGCGCAACTTTACCAAGTTAAATCTCTCAGAATGATTGAGTATACTGTGAGAAATGTGTGAAACACTTTACCTATGTCTGAAAACTGCTTCCTTGCAATGACGACTTTGACACCTGCAACTTCTTAGCACTGGTTCTCCCAACTCTGAACCCGTTTGATCAAGATCTTCTAGCCATAGATGGCTTACCTTCCAACTTAGATTTTGAGCCCTCACTTGTGTAAAACTTTACACTGTGGACTGAGCACTGACCATTTCTTTGAAGATGAAATGTGCGCCAGATTTTTCGACTCTTAGAACATTCTTACATATGAATGTTCCTAATCAAAATTCTCTCAACCTGATTGCAATTAACCTCTCAAATTCTAGCCATAGATAGATTAGCTATGGACTTAGATACGTGCAGAAGGATTTCTCAAAAGATTAAACACAGAAGGAGCAGACTGCTAAACATCGGGCGCAAATTTTTCGATTTCTTCAGAAAATTACATACTAGTGAGGATGGATGATTCACTCACTTACAATGTGTCTAATGACACTAATTTCTCTCTCCCTATTCTCTAATCTTCTTCTGCTCACTTTGCCCCGACATTTTCCAACATATTTATAGATGAATATATACAAGTGTATGACTAAACAAAGGTATAAGTCAGCTAATGTACATATGTGTACATGTCTTTGGATTTTCTGAATATGCCCTTCCTTCAACCATCTGACTTTGTTTTCTTCTTGACTTCTTGACTTCATTTCTCCATAATCCTTCAATTGATGATTGTCATGCACCAACAGCTCCCCCTCAATCATTAATTGAGGTTCTTCTCTATCTTCTTTACTCCAGCCATATCCTTGAATCTTTGCAATTTTGGTCCATCTAGACTTTTTGTCATCATATCTGCAACTTGATCTTTTGTGGGAGTGTGTATGACTTCAATCTCTTTCTCAATGACCTTCTCTCTCAGACAATGATACTGTATTTCAATATGCTTAGTTCTAGCATGAAATACAGGATTAGCTGCCAAGTATAATGAACTCATATTGTCTCCACAAATAATAGGAGTACTCTGAATCACATCAAAAACTTTCAAAAGTGTCTTTAGCCATATTACCTCTTTTGCAGCTTCCACCATACCTTTATATTCTGCTTCTGTAGATGACAAAGCAACTGTATGTTGCTTCTTAGAACACCATGAAATCAATTTGTCTCCTACATAGCACAAGTATCCATGTGTTGATCTTCTATCATCCACATTACCTGCCCAATCTGCATCACTATATATCTTGATTCTTGTATCTGAAGTAAACCCATAGTACAACCCTTCTTTGAGTGTACCCTTGATGTACCTAAGTACTCTTTGTCCTGCAATCCAATGTTCCTTTCTAGGACAATGCATGAATTGTGAAAGCACACCAACTGCATATGACAAGTCAGGCCTTGTCAATGTAGCATAAATCAAGCTACCAACCAAACTTTGATAGAGTTTCATATCTCTGAACTCTTCTCCTCCAAACCTAGACAATTTATGGTTCACTTCCAAGGGTGTAGGTGCAACCCTGCAATCTTCCATTTTAAATTTGGTTAGCAAATTTTTAAGATACCTTTCTTGGGTCACATATACTCCATGTTGAGTATAAGAGATCTCCATTCCCAAGAAGAATGATAGATTCCCCAAATCACTGATTTTAAACTCTTTCTCCATCTGCTTCTTGATCATTTGTATCTCCTTATCATCTGTTCCTGTAAGTATTATGTCATCAACATAAATACAAACATAAATGAACCCATCTTCACTTGCTTTGACTAGCAAGCTACTATCTGCCTTTGATGCTTGAAATCCAAGATCATTCAAGAATTTTACAAGCCTATAATTCCAAGCCCTTGGGGCTTGCTTCAACCCATACAAAGCTCTCTTGAGCTTACATACATACTTTGGACTCACTTGATCTTTGAACCCATCTGGTTGCTCCATGTAGACTTCATCTGAAATGTAACCATTCAAGAAAGCATTTTTAACATCTAATTGAGACAACTTCCAACCTTTACAAGCAGCAATTGCTATGAGTGTCCTGATGGTTGTCATCTTTGCCACAGGACTATAAGTCTCATCATAATCCACTCCATATGTCTGTGCATATCCTTTCACAACAAGTCTAGCTTTGTACCTAGACACACTTCCATCTGCAAATCTTTTAGTCTTGTAAACCCACTTACAACCAATGATTTTCTGGCTATTAGGTTTGGGAACCAAATCCCAAGTCTGATTCTCTATTAATGCATCATACTCCTCTTGCATAGCATCTTCCTAATTCTTCTTCCCTTTGGCCTCTTCAAATGTAGAAGGGTCTTCATCTGCTTTTACCAAATAAGCATAATCTTTAGTAGTCAAGAATGAAGTGTCATAGCTATACCTTGTAGGTTGCCATTTGTGCCTAGATGATCTTCTAACTTCTGCACTTCTTGAAGTTTCTGGTTCATCACATTCTGGATCAAACCTTGGCCTCTCTTCAACTTCATCCTGCACTTCATTGTTCTCACTTTCATCAAGTAATTGAACCTTTGCTTTACCTTTTCTTTGATTCACTACTTCTTCATCATCTGCATGTACATTATATTTACCTGCATACCAAGTACCTTGTTCATCAAATGTAACATCCTTGGATACAAGGAATTGCTTTGTGGATGGACTCCACAACCTGTATCCCATTTGCTTATCATCATAACCAATGAACACATACTTTTCTGCCTTAGGCTCCAACTTATGCCTCAATTGAGATGGCACATATGCATATGCCAAGCATCCAAATATTCTGCAATGATCTAAGGTAGGTTTCTTACCCCACCAAGCTTCATATGGTGTCATACCCTGCAAAGCTTTACAAGGCAATCTATTAACCAAATATGTAGCTGTATTAACAGCCTCAGCCCACAAATAATTTGGGCAATTCTTCTCTTTCATCATGGACCTTGCAAACTCAACAAGAGTCCTATTTCTTCTTTCTGCTACCCCATTTTGTTGAAGAGAGTACCTGCAAGTAACTTCTCTCTTTATACCTGCATTCCACAAATAATCATTGAACTCATTTGAAAAATACTCTCCCCCTCCATCTGACCTTAGTCTCTTCAATTTTTGACCTGTAATCCTTTCTGCATATGCATGATAGTGTTTAAATGTATTAAACACTTCTGACTTTTCTTTTATCACATAAATTGTGATCCATCTGGTAGCATCATCAACATATATGACATAATATCTTGAACCATTTATACTAAAGTCCTTTGAAGGACCCCACACATCTGTATGCACCAATTCAAGTCTTTCTGAATACATAAATCCATGCTTGGAATAGGATTGCTTATGAGCCTTACCTAATTGACATGCCTCACACCTGTATGTCATGTGTTGACCTGCAATGTTAGGCAATCCAAGCACTGAATCATTGTTAATCATTTCTTTGATACCTCTTTCATTAAAGTGTCCAAGTCTTTTGTGCCAAAGATCCAATTCTGACACCTTCTGCTCTCCATATGTGAACATAGCATGTCCAACATTTTCTTGTACCTTCAATGTGAAAAGCCTTCCTTCTTTCTTTCCTGCAATAACTTGTTTATACCCTTGACTAGGGTCTTCCACATAAACTCCATCATTGGTAAACCTTACCTCATATCCTTTTTCCACAATTTGACCTACACTGATCAAATTCTTTGGAATTGTGGGAACATAAAGAACCTTACTCAGAAGAGTGCTCCCATCCTTAGCCTTGACTGAACCAATTGACTTTACCTTATGCTTTGTATTATCACCTGTCTGAACTGTATGATTAATTGCATTATGATCTAGGTCAGTCATCAAAGCAATATTTCCACTCAAATGATTACTACATCCTGAATCAATATAAAACACTCTCATATCCTCATGTGAGGTTTCACAAGTATTCATAATGAGAGTCGAGTCCTCCTTCTGATCTGATGCATAGTTGTAGTAGGTGTTATTATAGGATTGATTTTGGAAGTTTCTTCCACCACCTCTTCCAAAATAATTCCTACCACCTCTACCTCTGAAGTTTCCTCTCTGAAATCTACCACCTCTTCCTCTTTGATTAAAGTTCTGATAATTACCATTGTTTTGATTATTGTGCCAACAATCATGAGATAAATGATTGGTCTTACCACATATCCAACAAGCTCTTGCATTATCTTTGTTGTTTCTGCCTCTTCCTCTACTTCTGCCATTTCCTCTTCCTCTTATAAAGTTTGCTTGGTTTGATGTACCTTCTTCTTCACTTGATTGTTGCTTCCCTTTGTTGGCTTTCTTCTTGTCTTTAGAGTACATTGCATGACCTGCACTCTTATCAACATCTCCTTTGACATCATTCTCAAAAGTTAGCATATGACCTAACAATTGATTCAAGTCAGGAGTAAAGTGATCTAATGAAAGTTTTGTAGATAAAATGAAAGGCTTCCACTTCTCATCTCCTCTTAGCCCTGTGAGTATTTGTCTTACCAATTTGTCTTCTTCAATATCTTCATCAACTGCACCTAAAGAATCTGCAATGTCCTTCATCTTTGTCACATAATCAGAGATTGATTGTGAGGCCTTCTTCTTGAAGGTAGTAAATTCTGCCCATAGTGAAGCCTTCCTTGATTTGGTTGTATTTTGGAAATGCTCTTCCAAAGCATTCCAAATGTCACAAGCACTTTCAAGTCCTCTAATGTGAGGAAGCAAATAGTCATTGACTGCCATGTATATTATGCTCCTTGCTTGAGCATCTTTCTTCATCCAATTCTTCAAATCTGCAAGCTCTTCCCTAGTTGGAACACTAGAATCTCTGAATTCTGGCTTTTCTTCATCTCCTGTGATGTATCCTATCAGATCTTTGCTCATAAGATGAGCTTCCATCCTCATAGACCATGCAGGATAGTTCTCTCTATCCAACTTTTCAATTTGGAGACTATCTCCCATCCTTACTTCACTTGTAGCTTCAAATCTTTAACCTTTACAGATAATAAATGTACCTTTACTTCGAATGTTGCTCCTTCTGATCCTTTTGATACTCTTTGTATGTCTTCCTTCAAGTTTTCTTCAACCTTTACCCTTCTGCACCTTCAAAATGTAAAGATTTGTACTTCTGCAATAGTCGGAGTCTTCTTCACTTCAATTTTGACACAACCTGCTCTGATACCACTGATGGAGAGTGTTAATCTCCAAAAGAACAAGTTGACCTTGAATTTAGATCACCTCTATATCAAGATCAACTTTAGACTCCACCAAACTTAGAGATTATTCACCAATTTATCAGAAAATTGATTATTCTGAAAAATTCAACTTCTTCAGAAAAGTCTGCTGCAGATTAATCACTCATTGACTAATCAATCCTGTAAAGTTTTTTATAAAACTTTACACACCACTTCGCCTTAAAGTTGCGCAACTTTACCAAGTTAAATCTCTCAGAATGATTGAGTATACTGTGAGAAATGTGTGAAACACTTTACCTATGTCTGAAAACTGCTTCCTTGCAATGACGACTTTGACACCTGCAACTTCTTAGCACTGGTTCTCCCAACTCTGAACCCGTTTGATCAAGATCTTCTAGCCATAGATGGCTTACCTTCCAACTTAGATTTTGAGCCCTCACTTGTGTAAAACTTTACACTGTGGACTGAGCACTGACCATTTCTTTGAAGATGAAATGTGCGCCAGATTTTTCGACTCTTAGAACATTCTTACATATGAATGTTCCTAATCAAAATTCTCTCAACCTGATTGCAATTAACCTCTCAAATTCTAGCCATAGATAGATTAGCTATGGACTTAGATACGTGCAGAAGGATTTCTCAAAAGATTAAACACAGAAGGAGCAGACTGCTAAACATCGGGCGCAAATTTTTTGATTTCTTCAGAAAATTACATACTAGTGAGGATGGATGATTCACTCCCCTACAATGTGTCTAATGACACTAATTTCTCTCTCCCTATTCTCTAATCTTCTTCTGCTCACTTTGCCCCGACATTTTCCAACATATTTATAGATGAATATATACAAGTGTATGACTAAACAAAGGTATAAGTCAGCTAATGTACATATGTGTACATGTCTTTGGATTTTCTGAATATGCCCTTCCTTCAACCATCTGACTTTGTTTTCTTCTTGACTTCTTGACTTCATTTCTCCATAATCCTTCAATTGATGATTGTCATGCACCAACACATCTGACCTTAGCCTCTTCAAGCTTCTTCCTGTTTGGTTTTCAACAAGTGCAAGATACCTCTTGAAACAATTAAACACTTCATCTTTATGCTTCATAAAGTATAAGATGGTCCATCTGCTATAATCATCAATGAAGGACACATAATACCTTGAACCTGAAATGGAAGGGTCCTTGCTAGGCCCCCAAACATCTGTGTGTACCAAGTCTAGGTAGTCTTCATGCATGAAACCTTTCCTTGAGTAGGGCAACCTGTGAGACTTACCAAACGGACATGCTCCACATTTGTAAATCATGTGTTGCTTGGATACATTAGGTATCCCAAGCACACATTGATCCATGCACATTTGCTTTAAGGTTCTTTCACCTATGTGACCTAACCTCTTGTGCCATATTTCTAACTCTGAAAGTGTTTGATCCTTGTAATTATACAAAGCAATGTTCTTGGTGTCTTCTAGTTCAAAAGTAAACAATCTACCTGATTTTTCTCCCTTGGCTATCTTTCTGAATCCATGTCTTGGGTCCTCCACATATGCTCCATGTTGAGTGAATCTGACCTGCAAACCTTTCTCCACAATCTGACCAACACTCATTAGATTCTTGGTGATGGTTGGTACATAGAGTACCCTGCTCAATAGGTTCTGGATACCATCACATGTCTTCACATTTCCAATCTTTACAACAGAGTGTTTAGTATCATCACTTGTTTGTACCTGATGTTTGCCCTTGGGTTCTTCCAAATCAGAGAGTAGTGCCACATTGCCAGCTACATGGTTAGAACATCCTGAGTCAATATAAAATAAATGATCATCATTTGTACCTGCCTTGGAGGTCATATTCATGATCAATAGGGAGTCATCTTGCTCCTCTCTGTAGTTGTTGTAATCTCTTTTGTTTCTGAATCCACCTTGGTAGTTACCATTGTGATTGTGGTTGTAATTGTTGTTGTATTGATTGTTGTATCCATTGTAGCTTTGATGTTGGTTGAATCTGCCTCTCCCTTGAGAGTATCCACCTCTTGAGTAGCCTCTTCATCTCTGATTCTTGTAGTTCTTGTAGCATTCATCTGTGGTATGATTGGACAATCCACAAATGTTGCATGGTGATGAGTTGTAGGGTCTCCCCCTACCTGACTTACCTCCTCTACCTCTTCCTCTAGATGATCTACCTCTCCCTGCATAATTAGCTTGAGAGGTAGAGCCTTCCATCCTGTTTCTTCCCTTTACCTTTATCCTTAACTTTCTTGTCAGTATAGAGAGCAGAGGGGTTGTTACCTTTTGATTGATCTCCTGCCTTTGTAAACTTTGCTTCATGTGTGAATAGTTG
>CM035439.1:4905115-4910115 GCA_020310875.1 Ceratopteris richardii | reverse complement strand
AGATAGATAGATAGATAGATAGATAGATAGATAGATAGATAGATAGATAGATAGATAGATAGATAGATAGATAGATAGATAGATAGATAGATAGATAGATAGATAGATAGATAGATAGATAGATATATCGATAGATCCATAGAAATTGAGTTGGTGCTGCTATACCTGCTTCACACCAGCCCTCTTTTGATTACAAATATGCTTAGTACACTTGCTTAGCTTCCAAATGACACAAAGAAATAGTATATGTGCTTTGCAAATGATTTGTGTAATGATCAAACCAAAACAGATAACTTGGTTCCTTCACAAATCCAAAAAACTTGCTATTTATGTAATGATACCTGCTCAGTGTTATGCTCAGTGTGACCAGCACACTTGCAATTGAAACAATTCCTTTTGGGAGTATTAAAGTCCCTTAATAAGCTACCATTTGCAAGTGGAATGAGAAGAAATGATAAACCACTCACTGAGAAATCAATTTAGCAAAATTATATGTACCCCCGACTTTTTAGGAACTCTGTAGACACAGACCAGTGTGCACTTCGATCAAGATTTCTCTGAGATGGCTGATCCAATTGATTTGAAATTTTGTAGCTGTAAAGTAAACTTGGAGCTGAATCCAATGTGCTTTGAATCACTTGATTTGGTTCAGTAGATCCTGAGATATGCTCCTCTAAAGTTGACAGACTTGGAGTAGAAGACTCAGAGACAACAGAGATAATGAATGTAATGATATGTATTAATTCACATTGATGTACATTCCCATTGACATGATAAACATTGCCAAATGGTACTCAGAGGTGTAGGCTATGAAAGAGTCCTCACACACTCAAGTTTTGATCTACAATAGCCTCGGGATATGAGCTGAAGTGCCCGCGACTTTTTGGTTGCATCTTTTATAGAGAAAGAGTTGAGATTTGAATTTGAATTCAAATTCAAATCTCCTATATTCTCTACTCTAAAAGTAAGGAGATATTCTCTCCAATCATACCATCCAAATTCCACGACTAATCAAGTAGGTATGTGTTACAAGTAAATGCTAAGTCATATAGACTTTTACAAAGAGTGAAAGGTAATAACATATAAGTATGAGTTCCTATGCCTTATCCTTTAAGTGAAGCCTTGATGACATTTGGCCAAGCTTATCTTCCAAGGTTCCAAAGTTCCAAGCCAATGTGTGAAGGCTTGACTTGCACCAACAGCTCCCCCTCAAGCCAAACACTTTGGCTTAAGTCTTCTCTTTCAGTCTTCAATTACATCCTGCAATCCAATCATGGATTTGAATCTGCATAGCTTGTTTCCATCCAATGCTTTTGTAAGTAAATCTGCACATTGCATATCAGTAGACACATAAATCAATTGTATATCCTTGCTTAGTAACTTCTCCCTCACATAGTGGTAATGAACCTCTATGTGTTTGGTTGTGGCATGATATATAGGATTAGCTGCAAGGTGAAGAGAGCTAGTGTTATCTCCAAAAATGATTGGAGGTCTAGTGTATAGACCTAACTCTGTATACAAGAGCTTCAACCAGATAGCTTCTTGGGTGGCATTGGCAAGCCCTCTATACTCAGCTTCAGTGGATGACAATGCCATTGTAGGTTGTTTCTTGGCTGACCAAGAAATAGGTTTATCTCCTGCAAAACAAATGTAACCTGATGTGCTCCTCCTATCATCCTTGCATCCTGCCCAATCTGCATCTAAATAAACTTTAATATCAATATCTGATGTATAAGGAAAGTACAAACCATGGTTCTGAGTTCCCTTCAGATACTTCAAAATCTTTTTTGCTGCCTCTAGGTGAGGTACCCTTGGTTTGTGCATGAATTGACTAAGCACACTAACTCCATATGCTATGTCAATTCTTGTCAAGGTAGCATAGTTCAAACTACCTACCATACTTTGATACCCTGTAACGTCTTGGACTTCTTCCCCTTCATGAGCACTTAGCTTTAGGTTGACCTCCATTGGAGTAGTAGATACTTTAGCTTCCTGCAAACCAAACTTCTTGACCATATCCTGTACATACTTCTTTTGAGTGATATATATACCTGAGTTGGTGTAGACTAACTCAAGACCTAAGAAGTACTTCAATAATCCAAGATCACTGATCTTGAATTCTTTCATCATCTGTCCTTTGATGTGTCTAATACCATTGACATCATTGCCTGTAATGATGATGTCATCAACATAAACACACAAGTAGATTACCTCTGTACTACTTCTCTTTATGAACAGAGAAGTATCTGCTTTACTCATCACAAATCCTTGGTCTTGGAGATAGGTTGTCAACCTGCAATTCCATGCTCTAGGTGCTTGCTTCAAACCATACAGAGCCTTCTTCAATTTACAAACATAGTGTACCTTTTTTGGATCTTCATAGCCAGGTGGTTGTGACATGTAGACTTCTTCAGATATCCATCCATTCAAGAAAGCATTCTTGACATCTAATTGGTACATGTTCCAATTCTTGGATGCAGCTACACTCACCAAAATTCTGATAGTTGGCATCTTAGCCACAGGAGAAAATGTCTCCTCATAATCAATGCCTTGGGTTTGTGCAAAACCCTTGGCTACCAACCTAGCTTTGTACCTGTTTATTGTACCATCTGAATTCCTCTTTAGCTTGTAGATCCATCTGGATCCTATCACCTTCATAGAGTCTTTCTTGGGTACCAAGTCCCAAGTATCACTCTCCTTGAGAGCTTCCATTTCTTCATCCATAACTTCTTTCCATTCTGGTTTGGTAATTGCTTCTTCATAGGTACCTGGTTCTTCATCCAACAAATCCTTTGCAAGATATACAGAGTGTTTAGTTACAAGTGATGTGTCATACCCAAATCTGATTGGTCTTTTGCTTTCTCTCTGAGATCTTCTAATTGCTTGAGTTGAGGATTCTGGTATATCCTCTAGCTTTTTCATCTTCATCTTCCCTTTGGACTTCCAAGCCTTGAAATCTTCAAGATTTATTGTATCATCATCATCTGAGCTTGAATCTTCTTTCTGAATTGATTCCTCCTTAGTGAGCCTTGGGAAGTCTTCTTCCATATCATAGGGTAGACTAACTTTCCTGCACTCATTCTCATACCATGAGTCATTCTCATCAAAGATGACATCTCTGCTTACCTTGAAGCCTTTGTTTGTTGGGTTGTAGAATCTGTATCCCTTTTGGTTCAAATCATAACCAATGAAGATACATTTTTCAGCCTTAGGATCTAGCTTTCCCCTTACCTGTGAGGGAATATGCACATATGCTACACAACCAAAGATTTTGCAATGATCCAGAGAAGGTCTCTTACCATGCCAAGCTTCATATGGTGTCATGCCATCAAGTGATTTGGATGGCAACCTATTGATAAGATAGGTGGCAGTAGATACACTCTCTGCCCAAAGATAATTTGGCAACTTCTTTTCATTAAGCATAGACCTAGCTGTTTCTACTATGAGTCTATTCCTTCTTTCAGCTACCCCATTTTGTTCAGGTGAGTACCTTGTAGTAATCTCCCTCTTGATGCCTCTTTCCTGCAAGAAATCTTCAAACTCATTGGAGAAGTACTCTCCTCCACAATCTGACCTTAGCCTCTTCAAGCTTCTTCCTGTTTGGTTTTCAACAAGTGCAAGATACCTCTTGAAACAATTAAACACTTCATCTTTATGCTTCATAAAGTATAAAATGGTCCACCTGCTATAGTCATCAATGAAGGACACATAATACCTTGAACCTGAAATGGAAGGGTCCTTGCTAGGTCCCCAAACATCTGTGTGTACCAAGTCTAGGTAGTCCTCATGCATGAAACCTTTCCTTGAATAGGGCAACCTGTGAGACTTACCAAATTGACATGCTCCACACTTGTAAATCATGCGTTGCTTGGATACATTAGGTTTCCCAAGCACACATTGATCCCTGCATATTTGCTTGAGAGTTCTTTCACATATGTGACCTAATCTCTTGTGCCATATTTCTAACTCTGAAAGTGTTTGATCCTTGTAATTATACAAAGCAATGTTCTTGGTGTCTTCTAGCTCAAAGGTAAACAATCTACCTGATTTCTCCCCTTTGTCTATCCTTCTGAATCCATGTCTTGGGTCCTCCACATATGCTCCATGTTGTGTGAATCTGACTTGCAAACCTTTCTCCACAATCTGACCAACACTCATTAAATTCTTGGTGATGGTTGGTACATAGAGTACCCTGCTCAATAGGTTCTGGTTACCATCACATGTCTTTACATTTCCAATCTTAACAACAGAATGTTTAGTATCATCACCTGTTTGTACTTGATGTTTGCCTTTGGGTTCTTCCAAATCAGAAAGTAGTGCCACATTTCCAGCTACATGGTTAGAACATCCTGAGTCAATATAAAATAAATTATCATCATTTGTACCTGCCTTGGAGGTCATATTCATGATCAATAGGGAGTCATCTTGCTCCTCTGTGTAGTTGTTGTAGTCTCTTCTATTTCTGAATCCACCTTGGTAATTTCCATTGTGGTTGTTGTTGTAATTGTTGTTGTATTGATTGTTGTATCCATTGTAGCTTTGATGTTGGTTGAATCTGCCTCTCCCTTGAGAGTATCCACCTCTTGAGTAGCCTCTTCCTCTCTGATTCTTGTAGTTCTTGTAGCATTCATCTGTGGTGTGATTGGACAATCCACAAATGTTGCATGGTGATGAGTTGTAGGGTCTCCCCCTACCTGACTTACCTCCTCTGCCTCTTCCTCTAGATGATCTACCTCTCCCTGCATAATTAGCTTGAGAGGTAGAGCCTTCTTCATCCTGTTTCTTCCCTTTACCTTTATCTTTAACTTTCTTATCAGTATAGAGAGCAGAGGGGTTGTTACCTTTTGATTGATCTCCTGCCTTTGTAAACTTTGCTTCATGTGTGAATAGTTGGCCCATGAGTGTTGTGAGATCTGGGGTATGCATGTCCATATAGAGGTCCATTGCAGTGGTGAAACTTTCCCACTTATCATCTGCCTTGAGTCCATTTGTTACTTGCC
>CM035439.1:4877615-4887615 GCA_020310875.1 Ceratopteris richardii | reverse complement strand
TAAAAGTCTGCTGCAGAATTTCTTCACATTGACTTATCAAACGTGTAAAGTTTTTGATGAAACTTTGTACGAATCATCTCCTAGGGATTGCGCATCACCTCCAAGTTGAATCACTTGAAAAGCTTTAGTATAACTTGAGAAATTGTCTTCACAAGTTACCTATGTCTGAATCTGCACTTCTGAGAAGTCGATTTAGACACCCCTAACTTCTTAACTTTGGTTCTCACAATATCTAACCCGTTTTGCTAAATGCTTTTAGCCACGAGTAGATCACCTTCCAACTTAAAGATTGAGTGCTTGCTTGCACAAAACTTTAAACTATGGAGTGAGCACTGGTCAAAAGATTAAACTCGAAATTTGCGCCTGTTTCAGAGAACTGTAGACACTCAACACATATGAATGTTCCTACTAACAATTCTCCTAGCCTGATTACAATTAGACTCTGAAATTCAGGTCACAGGCTCATTAACTAACAACTTAGATATCCTCAAAAGGATTTCACAAATGATCAAACACAGAAGGAGCAGACACGAAAAGATCGGGCGCAAACTTTCTTCATTAACTCAGAAATTTACAACTGAGTGATGAGAGCTAACTCAAACTAATTTTTCTCTATCTCTTGGCTCCTAACTTCCTCAAACTTGGCTTCTACATATGCTCTCATAAGTTCTCTCATACATGCCCCGACTTTTCTCAAAGTATTTATAGACAATTTGTACAAGGTTCTCACTTAAACAAAGATCTGAGTCACCTATGACTATACTAATGTACATATGTGTACACTTCTCTTATCCTCTGAATATGTCTTTCTTCCAAGCTTCAATGGTTGATCCTTCCTTCACTCTTTAACCTTCCAAGTCTTCAATTGGTGATTGGTCTGCACCAACAGCTCCCCCTCAATCATCAATTGAGGTCTTTTTCTTTCTTCTTTATACCTGCCATGTCCTTAAACTTCTGTAGCTTTGGTCCATCCAAGCTCTTTGTAAGCATATCAGCTATCTGATCCTTTGTTGAAGTATGTATGACTTCAATCTCCTTATCCATCACTTTCTCTCTTAGAAAGTGATACTGAATCTCAATGTGTTTAGTCCTGGCATGAAAAACAGGATTAGCAGCTAAATACAATGAACTCATGTTATCTCCATATATGATTGGTACTCCATGCACAATGTCAAGACTCTTCATCAAGGTCTTAACCCAAATTACTTCTTTTGCAGCTTCAACCATGCCTTTATACTCTGCTTCTGTAGAAGATAAAGCAACTGTATGTTGCTTCTTGGAACACCATGAGATAAGTTTATCTCCCACATAACACATGTACCCAAATGTAGATCTTCTATCATCTGGATTACCTGCCCAATCTGCATCACTATAAATTTTGATATTTGTATCTGAGGTAAACCCATAATACAAACCTTCATTGAGTGTACCCTTAATGTACCTCAACACCCTTTGTCCTGCAATCCAATGTTCTTTCCTTGGGCAATGCATAAATTGAGACAAAACTCCTACTGCATATGATAAATCAGGTCTAGTTAGAGTAGCATAGATAAGGCTACCAACCAAACTTTGATATTGTCTCATGTCTTTGAATTCTTCACCTCCATACTTACTCAATTTGTGATTCACCTCCATTGGTGTAGGTGCTACCCTGCAATCATCCATTTTAAACTTGATTAACAAGTTCTTCAAATACCTTTCTTGGGTCACAAATACTCCATGTTGAGTATATGTTATCTCCATGCCCAAGAAGTATGACAAGTCTCCCAAGTCACTTATCTTGAACTCCTTTTCCATTTGCCTCTTGAGCTTTTGTATTCCTTCTTCATCTGTACCTGAAAACCAAGTTCCTTTAGGAACTTCACAAGTCTATAGTTTCATGCCCTTGGGGCTTGCTTCAAGCCATACAAAGCTCTCTTGAGCTTGCACACATGATCTGGATACCTTTTATCTTTGAACCCTTGAGGTTGCTCCATGAATACATCATCTGAAATATAACCATTCAAAAAAGCATTTTTCACATCAAGTTGACATAGCTTCCAACCTTTACATGCAGCAATAGCAATAAGTGTCCTTATGGTTGTCATCTTTGCCACAGGACTATAGGTCTCATCATAATCAATACCATAAGTCTGAGCAAAGCCTTTGACCACAAGTCTAGCTTTGAATCTAGACACACTTCCATCTGCAAACCTTTTTGTCTTGTAGACCCACTTGCATCCAATAATCTTCTGACTATTTGGTTTAGGAACCAAATCCCAAGTTTGATTCTCCAATAGTGCATCATATTCCTCCTGCATAGCACTCTCCCATTTTTCCTTACCTTTTGCCTCTTCATATGTAGAAGGGTCTTCATCTGTATTCACCATATAAGCATAATCTTTTGTGGCTAGAAATGAAGTATCATAACTATACCTTGTAGGTTGCCACCTATTTCTTGTTGACCTTCTGAGTTCTCCACTCCTTGAGGTTTCTGGCTCTTCATATTCAGGATCAAATCTTGGTGTCTCTTCCACCTCAACCTGCACTTCATTATTCTCTTGCTCATCAAATATCTGAACTTTTGATTTACCTTTTCTTTGACTCACTTCTTCTTCATCATCTGTATTGATTTTGATTGTACCTGCATACCAAGTGTTTTGTTCATCAAATGTAACATCTTTAGAAACCATAAATTGTTTTGTTGATGGACTCCACAATCTATAGCCCATCTGCTTGTCATCATAGCCAATGAAAACATACTTTTCAGCTTTGGGTTCCAATTTGTGTCTTAATTGTGATGGCACATATGCATATGCCACACACCCAAAAACTCTGCAATGATCCAAGGTAGGTCTCTTACCCCACCAAGCCTCATATGGTGTCATACCCTGCAAGGCTTTACATGGTAACCTATTGACCAAATAAGTGGCTGTATTTACAGCCTCAGCCCACAAATAATTAGGGCAATTTTTCTCCTTCATCATGGATCTTGCAAACTCAACAATTGTTCTATTTCTCCTTTCTGCAACACCATTTTGTTGAGGAGAGTACCTGCAAGTAATTTCCCTTTTTATACCTGCATTCCATAAGTAATCACTAAACTCATTTGAGAAATACTCTCCCCCTCCATCTGACCTTAGTCTCTTCAACTTATGTCCTGTAATTCTTTCTGCATATGCATGATAGTGTTTAAATGTATTAAACACTTCTGACTTATCTTTGATCACATAGATAGTAATCCACCTAGTAGCATCATCAACATAAATCACATAATACCTTGATCCATTTATACTGAAATCTTTTGATGGTCCCCACACATCTGTGTGTACCAACTCAAGCTTCTCTGAGTGCATAAAACCATGCTTGGAATATGAATGTTTATGAGCCTTACCTAATTGACATGCCTCACATTTGTATGTCATATGTTGACCTGCAACATTAGGCAATCCAAGCACTGAACCATTGTTAACCATATCTTTAATACCTCTTTCATTGAAATGTCCAAGCCTCTTGTGCCAAAGATCTAACTCAGAGATCTTATGTCCTCCATATGTGAACATTGCATGACCAATGTTACCCTGAATCTTCAATGTAAATAGTCTTCCTTCTTTTTTTCCTGAAACAATCTGTTTATACCCTTGGCTAGGGTCTTCCACATATACTCCATCATTAGTGAACCTTACTTCATATCCCTTTTCAACAATTTGACCTACACTTATCAAATTCTTAGGGATTGTAGGAACATACAAGACCTTACTCAATAAGGTGCTTCCATCCTTGGCCTTCACTGATCCAATTGACTTCACATTGTGCTTTGTGTTGTCACCTGTTTGAACAACATGATTAAAAACTTTACTTTCCAAATCAGTCATCAAAGATATGTTACCACTCAGGTGATTGCTACACCCTGAGTCAATGTAGAAGACTCTTTGATCTTCACTCTGCCTTTCACAAGTTGCATTCATTATCAATGTTGAATCTTCCTTTTGATCTGAAGCATAATTGTAGTAAGTGTTGTTGTATTGTTGAATTTGGAATCCTCTACCTGCATTTCTTCCAAAGTAATTCCTTCCACCTCTACCTCTGTAATTACCTCTTTGATTTCTGCCACCTCTTCCTCTTGCATTATAATTTTGACTATATCCATTATTATTCTGATTATTATGCCAACAATCATTAGCTAAATGATTTGTCTTACCACAAATCCAGCAAGCTTTGCCTCCATCTTTGTTATTCCTGCCTCTTCCTCTACCTTTGCCACCTCCTCTTCCTCTTAGGAAGTTGGCTTGAGTAGTTGTTCCTTCATCTTCACTTGCTTGTTGTTTTCCTTTGCTATTCTTCTTCTTGTCCTTTGAGTACATTGCATGACCTGTACTCTTGTCACCATCTCCTTTAACATCCTGCTCAAATGTTAGCATATGACCTAACAATTGATTTAAATCAGGAGTGAAATGGTCAAGTGATAGTTCTGTAGACAAAATAAATGGCTTCCATTTGTCATCACCTCTCAACCCTGTAAGAATTTGCCTTACCAATTTATCTTCCTCAATGTCTTCATCAACAGCTCCTAAAGCATCTGCAATATCTTTCATCCTTGTTACATAATCTGAGATGGACTGAGAGGCCTTCTTCTTGAAGGTAGTAAACTCTGCCCATAAGGATGCCTTCCTTGACTTTGTAGTATTCTGAAAATGCTCCTCCAAAGCATTCCATATGTCAGTAGCACTTTCAAGACCTCTAATGTGAGGTAACAAGTAATCATTGACTCCCATGTAGATAATGCTCCTAGCTTGAGCATCTTTCTTCATCCAATTTTTAAGATCTGCTAACTCTTCCCTAGTTGGAACACTAGGATCTCTGAACTGTGGTTTCTCTTCTTCTCCTGTGATGTAAGCAATTAAATCTTTGCTCATAAGATGAGCTTCCATCCTCATTGACCATGCAGGATAGTTTTCCCTATCCAATTTCTCTATCTGTAGAGCATCTCCCATCTTGTGTCCACCTGTGTATTGAAAACTTCAAGCTTTACAAGCAATGTATGTACCTTTACTTCGAATTAGGCTCCTTTTGCTTTTCTTGATGTCGAGTAGACTTCTCCTCAGCCTTTTGACTCCAAGCTTTCACTTCTTAGTTCTTCAAATGTTGAACTTCTTGAATCTGCAGCAGTCGGGACCTTCCTTTCCTTGATTTGATGTCTCCTGCTCTGATACCACTGATGGAGAGTGTTAATCTCCAAAAGAACAACCTACTCTTGAATTTAGAACACCTCTATATCAAGAGTAAGTCAAAACCTTCACTGAATTATAGGTCCAATCTCCAAATTATCAAAATTAAGAAAATCTGTGAAGAAAGTGAAACACATAAAAGTCTGCTGCAGAATTTCTTCACATTGACTTATCAAACGTGTAAAGTTTTTGATGAAACTTTGTACGAATCATCTCCTAGGGATTGCGCATCACCTCCAAGTTGAATCACTTGAAAAGCTTTAGTATAACTTGAGAAATTGTCTTCACAAGTTACCTATGTCTGAATCTGCACTTCTGAGAAGTCGATTTAGACACCCCTAACTTCTTAACTTTGGTTCTCACAATATCTAACCCGTTTTGCTAAATGCTTTTAGCCACGAGTAGATCACCTTCCAACTTAAAGATTGAGTGCTTGCTTGCACAAAACTTTAAACTATGGAGTGAGCACTGGTCAAAAGATTAAACTCGAAATTTGCACCTGTTTCAGAGAACTGTAGACACTCAACACATATGAATGTTCCTACTAACAATTCTCCTAGCCTGATTACAATTAGACTCTGAAATTCAGGTCACAGGCTCATTAACTAACAACTTAGATATCCTCAAAAGGATTTCACAAATGATCAAACACAGAAGGAGCAGACACGAAAAGATCGGGCGCAAACTTTCTTCATTAACTCAGAAATTTACAACTGAGTGATGAGAGCTAACTCAAACTAATTTTTCTCTATCTCTTGGCTCCTAACTTCCTCAAACTTGGCTTCTACATATGCTCTCATAAGTTCTCTCATACATGCCCCGACTTTTCTCAAAGTATTTATAGACAATTTGTACAAGGTTCTCACTTAAACAAAGATCTGAGTCACCTATGACTATACTAATGTACATATGTGTACACTTCTCTTATCCTCTGAATATGTCTTTCTTCCAAGCTTCAATGGTTGATCCTTCCTTCACTCTTTAACCTTCCAAGTCTTCAATTGGTGATTGGTCTGCACCAACATATATCAAGAGTAAGTCAAAACCTTCACTAAATTATAGGTCCAATCTCCAAATTCTTAAAATTAAGAAAATCTGTGAAGAAAGTGAAACACAGAAAAGTCTGCTGCAGAATTTCTTCACATTGACTTATCAAACATGTAAAGTTTTTGATGAAACTTTGTACGAATCATCTCCTAGGGATTGCGCATCACCTCCAAGTTAAATTACTTCAAAAGCTATAGTATAACTTGAGAAATCAATTTCACAAGTTACCTATGTCAGAAACTGTTACTCAGAACAGTCGATTCTACATCCCTAACTTCTTAACTTTGGTTCTCACAATGTCGAACCCGTTTTGCCAAATCCTTTTGACTGAAGATAGCTTATCTCTCAACTTAGATTTTAAGCTATCATATGTGTAAAACTTTACACTGTGCACTGAGCACTACTCATTTCTTTGGACTCGAAATGTGCGCCTGTTTCAGAGAGCTGTGAACACTCAATACATGTGAATGTTCCTATCAGCAATTCTCTTCACCTGTTTACAATTAGACTCTAAAATTCAAACTACAGACTCATTAACTAGCAACTTAGATATCCTCAAAAGGATTTCACAAATGATCTACCACAGACGGAGTAGACGCAGAAACATCGGGCGCAACATTTCCTTCATTTCAGGAGAAGATTACAACTGAAAAGTGAGAGAGACTTCAACTTCTTTCTCAACTGTCTATTGACATTTACAATCACTAATTTCTCTATTCCTATGCTCATACATGGTCTCTCTTTGTCTTCTCTCTTCTGCTCTCTATCTTTGCCCGACATTTTTCAAAAGTATTTATAGACATCTATGTACAAACTCTCATCAAAACATAAGTATATGTAACCTATGTTATAACTAATGTACATATGTGTACATGTCCTTCACTCTTGTGAATGTATCCATTTTCTTCACTCCAAATCTTCAATTGGTGATTGATATGCACCAACAGCTCCCCCTCAATCATCAATTGAGGTTTCTCCTTTCTTCTTTATACCTGCCATGTCCTTAAACTTCTGTAGCTTTGGTCCATCCAAGCTCTTTGTAAGCATATCAGCTATCTGATCCTTTGTTGAAGTATGTATGACTTCAATCTCCTTATCCATCACTTTCTCTCTTAGAAAGTGATACTGAATCTCAATGTGTTTGGTCCTGGCATGAAAAACAGGATTAGCAGCTAAATACAATGAACTCATGTTATCTCCATATATGATTGGTATCCCATGCATAATATCAAGACTCTTCATCAATGTCTTGACCCAAATTACTTCTTTTGCAGCTTCAACCATGCCTTTATACTCTGCTTCTGTAGAAGATAGAGCAACTGTATGTTGCTTCTTGGAACACCATGAGATAAGTTTATCTCCCACATAACACATGTACCCAAATGTAGATCTTCTATCATCTGGATTACCTGCCCAATCTGCATCACTATAAATTTTGATATTTGTATCTGAGGTAAACCCATAATACAAACCTTCATTGAGTGTACCCTTAATGTACCTCAACACCCTTTGTCCTGCAATCCAATGTTCTTTCCTTGGGCAATGCATAAATTGAGACAAAACTCCTACTGCATATGATAAATCAGGTCTAGTTAGAGTAGCATAGATAAGGCTACCAACCAAACTCTGATATTGTCTCATATCCTTGAATTCTTCACCTCCATACTTACTCAATTTGTGATTCACTTCCATTGGTGTAGGTGCTACCCTGCAATCATCCATTTTAAACTTGATTAACAAGTTCTTCAAATACCTTTCTTGGGTCACAAATACTCCATGTTGAGTATATGTTATCTCCATTCCCAAGAAGTATGACAAGTCTCCCAAGTCACTTATCTTGAACTCCTTTTCCATTTGCCTCTTGAGCTTTTGTATTCCTTCTTCATCTGTACCTGTAAGAATTATATCATCAACATATATGCACATGTATATGAAACCATTTTCACTTGCCTTGACAAGCAAGCTACTATCTGCTTTAGACACCTGAAATCCAAGTTCTTTTAGGAACTTCACAAGTCTATAGTTCCATGCCCTTGGGGCCTGCTTCAAGCCATATAAAGCTCTCTTGAGCTTGCACACATGATCTGGATACCTTTTATCTCTGAACCCTTGAGGTTGCTCCATGAATACATCATCTGAAATGTAACCATTCAAAAAAGCATTTTTCACATCAAGTTGACATAGCTTCCAACCTTTACATGCAGCAATAGCAATAAGTGTCCTTATGGTTGTCATCTTTGCCACAGGACTATAGGTCTCATCATAATCAATACCATAAGTCTGAGCAAAGCCTTTGACCACAAGTCTAGCTTTGTATCTAGACACACTTCCATCTGCAAACCTTTTTGTCTTGTAGACCCACTTGCATCCAATAATCTTCTGACTGTTTGGTTTAGGAACCAAATCCCAAGTTTGATTCTCCAATAGTGCATCATATTCTTCCTGCATAGCACTCTCCCATTTTTCCTTACCTTTTGCCTCTTCATATGTAGAAGGGTCTTCACCTGTATTCACCATATAAGCATAATCTTTTGTGGCTAGAAATGAAGTATCATAACTATACCTTGTAGGTTGCCACCTATTCCTTGTAGACCTCCTAAGTTCTCCACTCCTTGAGGTTTCTGGCTCTTCACATTCAGGATCAAATCTTGGTGTCTCTTCCACTTCAACCTGCACTTCATTATTCTCTTGCTCATCAAATATTTGAACTTTTGATTTACCTTTTCTTTGACTCACTTCTTCTTCATCATCTGTATTGATTTTGATTGTACCTGCATACCAAGTGCTTTGTTCATCAAATGTAACATCCTTAGAAACCATAAATTGCTTTGTAGATGGACTCCATAATCTATAGCCCATCTGCTTGTCATCATAGCCAATGAAAACATACTTTTCAGCTTTAGGTTCCAACTTGTGTCTTAATTGTGATGGCACATATGCATATGCCACACACCCAAAAACTCTGCAATGATCCAAAGTAGGTTTTTTACCCCACCAAGCCTCATATGGTGTCATACCCTGCAAGGCTTTACATGGTAGCCTATTGACCAAGTAAGTGGCTGTATTTACAGCCTCAGCCCACAAATAATTAGGGCAATTTTTCTCCTTCATCATGGATCTTGCAAACTCAACAAGAGTTCTATTTCTCCTTTCTGCAACACCATTTTGTTGAGGAGAGTACCTGCAAGTAACTTCCCTTTTTATACCTGCATTCCATAAGTAATCACTGAACTCATTTGAGAAATACTCTCCCCCTCCATCTGACCTTAGTCTTTTCAACTTATGACCTGTAATTCTTTCTGCATATGTATGATAGTGTTTAAATGTATTAAACACTTCTGACTTATCTTTGATCACATAAATAGTGATCCATCTAGTAGCATCATCAACATAAATCACATAATACCTTGATCCATTTATACTGAAATCTTTTGATGGTCCCCACACATCTGTGTGTACCAACTCAAGCTTCTCTGAGTGCATAAAACCATGCTTGGAGTAAGAGTTCTTATGAGCTTTACCTAATTGACATGCCTCACATTTGTATGTCATATGTTGACCTGCAACATTAGGCAATCCAAGCACTGAACCATTGTTTACCATATCTTTAATACCTCTTTCATTGAAATGTCCAAGCCTCTTGTGCCAAAGATCTAACTCAGAGATCTTATGTCCTCCATATGTGAACATAGCATGACCAATGTTACCTTGAATCTTCAATGTAAACAATCTTCCTTCTTTTTTCC
>CM035439.1:4857615-4860115 GCA_020310875.1 Ceratopteris richardii | reverse complement strand
GGTCCATATTACATTGGCCCTATATTTGTTTTCCCAATGCAAACATTCAATGCACTGTGTTCTTCATTACCTTACACTAGCTATTCTAACAGAATTTAACTACTGATTTCATTAACAAGTTACTCAATGTTAAGAAAGGGTTTGTCGAAATCGAGATACACAGATTTCCTTGCTAACGATTAGTGCGCCACCACAATTAACGCATACTTCACCAACGAACGCAGAACATAGACAAGATCACCATATTTACTCAGTACCCAAAACAGTGAGAGAGCAGTAACACTGTATGAATAAATTGCATTGGAACCAATCGGCAGGCACATTGCCCATACGCAGAGTCTGGCATGTTCTCTGTGCCTCTCACTTCCACATGCTCTTTCATTATCAAAGGGTTATAACTATTATGCTATATCCTTTCGGTGTTGGTCCTTTCCAATTGCATTTTCCAATAATGATAATTATATTCCGTTCGGGAAGCCTAACACTGGCAGGCATGGTGGACTCGAACCGAGAATGGATGTATTACAAAAATATCATCAATGATGCCTTGAATATACATAGCACGGGCTAATTTAAATGTACAGGATATCTTCTGTTTCAAGGACTCCAACATCTCTTGGAGAACATGCAGTTGTACCAAATAAGCATCGGTATGCATCGAGCTAGAAGCAATGGCTTGGGAAAGAAAAATTTCACTTTGAGTCTGGAAAAAAGCTTCTTGTAAATAAAAATTATTGGCCAGGGCAGTATCTCTACATAACTTGGCATCAACAATTTCTGCATCAATGTATGACACATGATCCTGTTGAATACCAAATTGCTTTTCTCTTTGATCCAACTCTTGCTGCTCAAACTACATTGTCGGGAAAAAATCCTAGCGTTCCTTTTGTATGGCCTCAATTTCTTTCTTTAACTTAGGTGTACGTCCAATCTGCTCATCCAATACTTGACCTTTTTGAAACAATTCTTCTGTAACTTTCTTCAGCTCTGCTTCACCTTGTAGCACTTTGTGAGACAATATGTGATAGGCCTATTCAATAGCTATGAATTAGGTGTGAGTGTTGTTACCGTTAGTGTCCATGTGAAAGGCCAAATGGTCATGGGACACTTCTTTGTATATGTTCTTTAATAAAACATATAGTGGCCTGGTCATTCACAGATTGTAAGTTCGACCGCATTTGTAAGACCTAAGAAGTCTATCCTCAAGCTCCCTGAGTATTGTGTTTTCTATGTATTATGTAGCCTCTGTACGGAGTACTGTGCACGACCTTAGGAACTTGGTTTTCTACTCCGGGCATATCGTCGTGAAGATCTCGAGAAGGAGAGCGCATTGTGGTGCATCATCATCGAAATCCTTCACTAGTATAAGACCAGTTCGAGGCAAAAGCTTTGTTTCCTTTGTGCGAGCAAAGCTCCGAGGCATTCTCCAAGGCTTGCGTCTAAGGCGGTGACCAAGGCATAGACCTTGGCATACCTTGTCATCCGAGTCACCGAAGTCACCGTTGGCACCGTTGGCTGCACTTGAGGGAGGACATCAACGATCAAGGAATATTGAGGTTTCCGGGAGGTCACCCATCCCAGTATTGTTCCCCCCGGAGCTCGCTTAACCATGGCAATCTCTTGCCACTAAGCTACACTCTTGTGGTGTCTGAAGAAGGGGAAAGACTAAGGTTGATATTACCTTGAACATGTTTTGGTATCTCAAAGCTTCATTCTTTGCTTTCAAAGCCTATTTTTTGAAGCATTTTTGGGTGTCTTTTGGAGTACTTCCGCACATAGTTCTCTTCACATAGGTCCAAGAACATCAAGAAGAGTGTTCTTTGTACTTCTCCGACAATAAATATCAACCTTTGCGGCTGTGTTTTCAGCTACACTCGTAAAACTACAGGTTTCTCGAGAGGTTTTCAGTTTTGGTGGAAGCAGCTGCTACAAATTTATGCAGGCTTTTGAGCCTAAATCATCAGAGTTGACAGACACTTGTAGGTGTTGTTCGCCAGCTTTTGGGCTATGCATTCAGCCTTTTAGTGTCATTTTATTGCATATATTGTGCACATACACACCATGTATGCTTCTGTGGATACCGCTTATGAACGTCCATGTGGTCATTGATATAGCAGTTATGTTTTTTGCATAAAGCCTTTTACGTTTGAAAAAAGAGGGTCATGGTGAGGTTTTCTTAACTAGGAGACACCCAGATGTCAGGGTCTCTTTGGTGATGCAGGTGGAAGATTTATCGAGCCTCGCCATAGGAGATGTATAATAGTTGTTCATAGGTGCTCGATAAGCCTAGTTGGCTTCTATTGGGTAACTGATTATATGCAGTGCAGTCAGTGATTCACTATGCATGAAAACATGTCAATACTTGCAGTTTTATGATATTTTGACACTGGTCATACGCTCATTTTGTGGAGGATACTCTGGCAAAATTTTTCAGATTTCTCACTTTGTCAACTATATAGTGTTCGATTTACTCCTGGATACACTTATTCATTGGTGTTCA
>CM035439.1:4700115-4847615 GCA_020310875.1 Ceratopteris richardii | reverse complement strand
CACTTATTCGTTGGTGTTTAGACTCTTCTAGCTCCATTATGATTCTATTCAGTTCTCTACCATCATGGCATCATAGGTCTCAAGCACATCCAGTGGATCAGGGTCTAGTGCTAGTGTTCCAAGGAGGAGTTATAACTTGCATGGAAAAGATCATTTTGAGATCCAAAAATTTGACGACACAAACTTTGCTCTATGGAAGAATCAAATTAAAGATGTGCTGATTCAAAGGAGGCAATGGAAGTCATTAATTTGAAGTTCAAAGAGGCCTACTGACATGGATGAAGATGATTGGGATGAGTTAGATGAAATGGCCAGGTCTACCATTCGCTTGCACTTGGCAGATAATGTTTACTTTACAGTATTAGACTGTGAAAGTGCAGAGGAGCTTTGGAAGAAGTTATGCAATACATATGAAAAAGAGACAGCATCAAATAAAGTCTATCCGATGAGAAAATTATATGACCTTCGTATGAAGGACACAGATAGTGTTGCTACTCATCTGAATGAGTTTGATGCTATATTCTCTCAGTTACAGGCTCAAAAAATGAATATGGATAACGAAATGAAAGCAGTATTGTTGTTATGCACCCTGCCATCATCATGGGATACATTTTGCATAGCTATTAGCAATAGTGCACCTGGTGGTAAACTCATCTATGATGACATATGTGGAGTACTCTTTGCTTTCAAAGCCTATTTTTTGAAGAATTTTTCGGTGTCTTTTGGAGTACTTCCACACATAGTTCTCTTCACATAGGTCCAAGAACATCAAGAAGAGGGTCATGGTGAGGTTTTCTTAATTAGGAGACACCCAGATGTCGGGGTCTCTTTGGTGATGCAGGTGGAAGAATTATCAAGCCTCTCCAAAGGAGATGTATAATACCTTTTCATATGAAAAAGAGACAGCATCAAATAAAGTCTATCCGATGAGAAAATTATATGACCTTCGTATGAAGGACACAGATAGTGTTGCTACTCATCTGAATGAGTTTGATGCTATATTCTCTCAGTTACAGGCTCAAAAAATGAATATGGATAACGAAATGAAAGCAGTATTGTTGTTATGCACCCTGCCATCATCATGGGATACATTTTGCATAGCTATTAGCAATAGTGCACCTGTTGGTAAACTCGTCTATGATGACATATGTGGAGTACTCTTTGCTTTCAAAGCCTATTTTTTGAAGCATTTTTGGGTGTCTTTTGGAGTACTTCCACACATAGTTCTCTTCACATAGGTCCAAGAACATCAAGAAGAGGGTCATGGTGAGGTTTCCTTAATTAGGAGACACCCAGATGTCGGGGTCTCTTTGGTGATGCAGGTGGAAGAATTATCAAGCCTCGCCAAAGGAGATGTATAATAGCTCTTCATAGGTGCTCGATAAGCCTAGTTGGCTTCTATTGGGTAACTGATTATATGTAGTGGAGTCAGTGATTCATTATGCAGGAAAACATGTCAGTACTTGTAGTTTATGATATTTTGACACTGGTCATACGCTCATTTTGTAGAGGATACTATGGCAAAATTTTTCAAATTTCTCACTTTGTCAACTATATAGTGTTCGATTTACTCCTTGATACACTTATTTGTTGGTGTTCAGACTCTTCTAGTTCCATTATGATTCTATTCAGTTCTCTACCATCATGGCATCAAAGGTCTCAAGCACATCCAATGGATCAGGATCTGGTGCGAGTGTTCCAAGGAGGAGCTATAACTTGTAGGGAAAAGATCATTTTGAGATCCAAAAATTTGACAGCACAAACTTTGCTCTATGGAAGAATCAGATTAAAGATGTGTTGATTCAAAGGGGGCAATGGAAGCCAGTAATTTGAATTTCAAAGAGGCCTACTGACATGGATGAAGATGATTGGGATGAGTTAGATGAAATAGCGAGGTCTACCATTCGCTTGCACTTGGCAGATAATGTTTACTTTACAGTATTAGACTGTAAAGTGCAGAGGAGCTTTGGAAGAAGTTATGCAATACATATGAAAAAGAGACGGCATCAAATAAAGCTTATCCAATGAGAAAATTATATGACCTTTGTATGAAGGACACAGATAGTGTTGCTGCTCATTTGAATGAGTTTGATGCTATATTCTCTCAGTTATAGGCTCAAAAATTGAATATGGATAATGAAATGAAAGCAGTGTTGTTGTTATGCACCCTGCCATCATCATGGGATACATTTTGCACAGCTATTAACAACAGTGCACGTGGTGGTAAACTCGTCTATGATGACATATGTGGAGTACTCTTGAGTGAGTAGATTCGCAAAAAATCTATGGTTGCCACTCAGTGGAGATGCATATAATGTTTGTGATTCTTACCAAGGAAAGAATCGACAACGTGGTAGGAGCAACAACAAGGAAAAGAATCAACGGAATAAGAAATGCTAAAGGTAAAGGACAGAATGTTGATGGGCATGTTAAACAGTTACTTGCGCCATCTACTTCGACTATGAAGATTGAAGAAATTAATGCTATTTGTGAAGATGCTGATGTGTTGACACTTGATAGTATTGTGCCAATTGAAGTGCTTATGGTTGATTCTTTTTCCCACACTTGGTTGCTAGATTCTGGTGCTTCTTTCCATGTGACACCACATAGAGAATGGTTCTCTAATTATGCAGCAAATTCTCTTGGTACCATGAGACTTGGTGACTCTTACCAGTGTGATGTTGTGGGGATTGGAGATGTGGTTGTGCAGTTCATTGATGGTTCAAAATTTACTATGCATAATGTATGACATGTACCTTAGTTATCACACATTTTGATGTCAGTTGGTCAACTTGATGACCTTGGTTACAATGTGGTCTTCTATGCTCAGTCTTTTCGTATATCAAAGGGCAATATGGTTATTGCAAAAGGAAGCAAAGTTGGCTCACTTTATCCTTTATTTGTATCACAGAAAGAACACTTGTTAGCTATTACTGAACAGCCTATGGCTTGTATTTGGCATGGTCATTCGGGCCATATATCTCGTAGTGTAATGGAAAATCGTTCTCGTTCTGGCTACTTACCTGTGTTATCTTTCTCTGATTTTTTATTTTGTGAGCATTGTCAATATGGAAAGCAAACCCGAAATGTGCATAGAACGCACATTGACTCTTCAATTCAGCCTTTAGATCTCATTCATATAGATGTGTGTGGTCCTATGCCTACTAGGTCCTTAGGTGGTTCTCTTTACTTTGTCATTTTCATAGATAACGCTACTAGAAAAGTCTGGGTATATCCTATCAAATCGAAGGATGAGATATTCCCTAATTTTAAAAAATGGCTTGCTTCAATTGAGACTGAAAATGGAACTAAGCTTAAGGCTTTACATTCAGATAATGGGGGTGAGTATACCTCACATGAATTCAGCCTTTTTCTACCAGTCAAGGGATTCATAGAGAGTTTATAGCTCCTTATACCCCAGTACAGAATGGTGTAGCTGAGAGGATGAATAGAACTATTCAAGATAGAGTAGTCTCTATGTTGCATCATGCAAACCTCTCACAAGGTTTTTGGGCAGAAGCAGTATTGACTGTAGTTCATGTGATTAACCTTTCACCTAGTACTGCCAAAGGTCTGAAAGTGGCACAAGATTTATGGACAGGGAAGCCACCATATTATGATCATCTTTGAGTTTTTGGGTGTGAAGCATATGTTCATATACCCAAGAATCTTAGACAAAAGTTGGACCATAAGTCAAAGAAATGCATTTTCCTTGGATATGGTAGAGAAGGACAATTTGGATATCACTTATGGGATCCTGAAACACGGTCAGTGATCTGAAGTAGTGATGTCATTTTTAATGAGTCTAAAATGCATAAACATCCCATTAAGGAGGTTTAAGTGAGAAGAGTGGTGTTTGAGGATACTATTCCTCCGGTCATGCATAAAAATGCTGCACATAGGGATGTTCAAGAGAATGTCCATTCAGATCAGTCTACACATGTTCCCGTTCAGCAACCATTGAGACGTTCTACACGTGTCTCATATCCACCTGATAAATATGTTCTAGGTTTAGATTTTGTTATACTAACAGATGCTGTTGAGACTTCTTGCTACAAAGAGGCTATGCAGACAGAGGATCATGTCAAGTGGGAGCATGCCATGAAGAGTGAGTTGGATTCTATTCACAAGAATGGTACTTGGCATTTAGTACCTTTGCCAAATGGCAAGAAAGCTTTACCATGTAAATAGGTATATAAGCTGAAATTCACATCAGATAGTGCTTCTCCAAAGTATAAAGCACGACTTGTTGCAAAGGGTTGCAACAACAATTTATTTCGAGGAAATCTTCTCTCTAGTGGTCAAGATGACTACCCTATGCATGTTGCTTGGATTCGTTGCAATGGAGGACTTAGAGTTAGTCCAAATGGATGTGAAAACGGTTTTCTTGCATGGAGATCTTACATATGAGATGTATATGGAACAATCAGAGGGTTATGTAGTTCCTCGCAAGGAAAGTCTAGTTTGTAAGCTCAAGAAGAGCTTGTATGGACTTAAACAATCTCCTAAACAATGGTACCAAAAGTTTGATGCTTTTATGAAGTCTCAAGGCTATTCAAAAAGCAATGAGGATCATTGTCTCTACACAAAGAGATGCTCAGATGGTAGCTTGATATGCTTGATAATTTATGTCAATGATATCTTGATTGCTGGGAAGTCCTCTTATGATTTGTTAGCTCTCAAAAGGAAATTGAGTCGGACATTTGATATGAAAGATTTGGAGGATGTCAAACATATTCTTGGCATGCGCATTACTCGTGATAGGAGTAAAAGATGCATATACTTGTCTCAAAGTGAGTACACATCCAAAGTACTTCACCGGTTCAATATGCAGGGTGGAAAGGCATTGAGTACACCTTTACCCACATATGTGAAATTGAGCAAGGATGATTGCCCCAAATCAGATGAGGAAAAGGAATTCATGACCAAAATTCCCTATCAGTCTGTTGTTGGTAGTCTCATGTATGTTATGGTAGCTACGAGATCAGACATAGTATTTTCTCATCCCATGTATGGATCTCCACCACACACCCTAGGGGAAATGGTGGCATAACTATCCGCATTTGCAGCGGGAGTTGTGAGAAGATATATGTCTAATCCTGGCAAGAAATATTGCGAAGCGATCATGATGATTTTGAGATATCTGAGTGGCACTAAGGACAAGTGTCTATGCTTAGGTAGAGGGAAATCATCCATTATTGGTTACACAGATTCTGATTATGCTATTTGTGTAGACAATCGTAAGTCTACATCAAGGTACATTTTTCATTTTGCTAGAGGTGCTATCTCTTGGAGATTTTGTCTTCAAGAACGTACAGTTGTTTCCACTACAGAAGCAGAGTATGTTGCAGCAAGTGAGGCATGTAAGGAAGCATTGTGGCTTTCTCATCTTGCTTGTGATATGGGTTTACCTCAGCATGTACCTCGCTTGCTCAGTGATAGTCAAAGTGCCATTGCTTTGGCTAAGAATCCGGTCTATCATGCAAAGACCAAGCACATTGAGGTGAGGTATAACTTTATTAGAGATTGCTTAGCCACTGAGCGCATTATTCTTGAGAAGGTTCACACTCAAGATAATACTGTAGATGCTTTGACTAAAGCTCTACCATAGGATAGCTTTCGACATTGTTGCCACTTGATGGGGGTTACTTGATTCTTGATCTTACACAGTCACTTGTATACTGTGTAACATGCTCATCAAGTGGGACGAATAGTTTGTATACTTACACTCAGGTACTCTTTATCATTCTTTATTTTTCTCCCATAGTTACTTTGGTCATGTTGGCCTTTAGTGGGAGATTGTTACTGTTAGTGCCCATGTGAAAGGACAAATGGCCACGGGACACTTCTTTGTATATGTTCTTTAATAAAACATATAGTGGCCTGGTCAATCACAGACTATAAGTTTGACCGCATTTGTAAGACCTAAGAAATCTATCTTCGAGCTCCTTGAGTATTGTGTTTTCTATGTATTCTGCAGCCTCTGTGCGGAGTACTGCGCGCGACCTTAGGAACTTGGTTTTCTACTCCGAGCATATCGTACTGAAGCTCTCGAGAAGGAGAGTGCACTGTGGTGCATCACCATCGAAATCCTTTAAGTGTTGTCTAACTCACAACCGAGAGCTTTCATGGCATCATCTTTATCCATCACTGCCTGTTTGAGTAGGGCAATCTCCGCATCTGTGGCCGTAATAATCTCATCCTTCACTATTACATGTTCCTGTAATATTGTTACATGTTCCTGTAATAGACATGCATTGGCTTTGACCACCAAAACCTCTTCCTGCAAGGGAGCGATGTCGGCTTCCAACATATCCACTTTTTCTTGATATTCGGTGCAGAGAGAATGGTGAGCATCATGCAATTGAGTAGGGAGTTGCTTGGATAAGTGCAAGAGGAAGTCACCAATTTGGGCTAATTGGGCAAATGAATCCGGTACCAAAAAAGTTGATAATGGTCAAGAGGGGTTAACAGAGACCATAGTTGAAGAGGAAGGTGGGGAGTAATCGGGAGAAGAGGGAATAGGGTGAGATTGGGATACTGCCACCGAATGATTAGGAGATAAAGGGCATACCGGAGGACTAGGAGGTAAGGGAACTCGAGAAGGTGAAGGAGGGGGGGTTACCAGGTGTGCGGTATGGATATCGTCAACCATGTCCTTCGGTGAGGATGGAGGTGCATTGGATTCCACGTTATCCGGTTGGGCTTCCTTATGAACAAGGGATTCAATGATATGTGCCTATGCAGTTTGATGAAGGGATTCCACCACTATGTCCAGCATTGTGTTGGGAACCTCCTTCTATTGCTGATCGGCCATCTTAGTGTGTTGAGCGTCATCCATAACTATATCTTTGAAATTTTGATCTTTAGATGAGGGTGGAGTGGAATTTGCATGCAAGGACAAGGCTTTGTCTTGAAGAAGTACTTTAGTGGAAGAAACTTGGGCTTGACTTTGCGATGGGCTGACTTTCCTACATTTCTCTCAGAAAAACTGAAAAAGATCTTCATCATCATCATCAAATCCCATAACTTGCTCAAATTCTTTGCACAATAGGAGGGTATTCATTGAAGGACTAAGAACAGGGTGAACAACAGGGAGGAGAAAGGAAAGAAGGTGAGGTAACCGGGTATGGGGACAATCGCCTTTGGCTACTGTCGCATAATGGCTTGACATTCACAGTGAATGCACCTAAAGAAAAATAACACCCAATTAATAGATTCTCGGGTAGCTATATCAATCAAGGAATAGAACAGGAGGGATATACCATAAGCACGTTTTTGGAGATTGAGGGAAGCTACCCAAAATTGAAGGGTGGAACATTGTGGTTCGGGTCGGCAAAGCATGGCGAAATCTTTGGAGGACTGTCAAGGAAATAACTACTTCATCATTGCCATTGGGAGGAAAGGAACCGCAGTATGTCCGTCTTGGGGAAGATGGAACCTTTTGGCTATAGTGTTGAGAGTAACGACTGTGCGTGGATTCGGACAAGCAAGGGGCCAGTAGGTTTCTATCTAAGGGTATTGGTAATGGCTATAATCACCTGGGTGAAATAGGGATGAAATTTGATCGAATGCCAAGATAACTTGGCAAGCGCCAACAACCCCCGAGGACGAAGGAAATCGCTCATGTCGGAGGAGAGACCAGCACGGAAGGCGGTGATATTGGCAAGAGCTTCCATGGCAGAGGAGTGTAAGTCGAATACACAACAATATTATGCATAATACATAGAGCACAAGAACGCAATAATGAAAAAGAGGACGAGGTCCCCGATTAAGTAAAAAACGTAGAGTAAAAGCACGGGTATAAAACGCAATTATCACCTGTGCAGGGAAACATGCATGCATGATGATGACATAAGTGCATTAAGAAATTCCCAATCGTGGAGAGCGGTGGTGAATCATGGATAATTAATCAAAATAGGAAGATTACAGTCAGGTGGTCAACCAAAACACACGTAGTGTAGACAATGGTCAAATATACAAAACAAACATGATCTGCATGAATGTAAATAAAACCGGCACAAAATTAAGAAAAAGTAGATGGCATGCAATACGAACGAAGTTTCGATCCAGTGATGGGTTTAGGGAGTAGAGTACATGTTAAAGTAGATAACCAGAAAGTAGCGGAACCGGTCTGTTTTGCTATACGATATGGACCGAGCCAACAAAGTTTGAACTTGTCGGCTAAATGATTAGACTTAGCATTGTAAAAAAGAACCAATTGTCCTTTGGTAAAGACAAGAGTCCTAAGGAATCGATCATGGGTTTTAGCTTGCTAAGGTTGAACTTCTTGAAGAACCAAAAAACTTTCAAGATGTTGTTCGTCCAAGGACCACAACACATCCAACCAGAAAGGGAAGGACTCTTCGGGTAATAACTTATGTTCCATATTCCAATTTAAAAGGAGTACTTCCTATAGCAACTTTATAAGTAGTGCGGTAAGCCCATAAAACCGAAGGAAGGAATTGATCCCATCGCTTGGACATTCCAGCACAAGTTTCTTTAGCATGTTAAAAAGGGTTTTATTGGTACTTTCGTCCAGACCATTCGCACGAGGATAGTAAGGGGACTAAATTTATGGACAATTGTGAAGGTTCGGGTGAGCACTTGCATTAAGGTGTTAGCAAAATCAATACCTTGATCAGAAATAATCTCCAAAGGGAGCCCATATCGAGGAAAAACATCACACATCAAACATTTAGCGACCACTGAAGCAGTTGCTGACCGTAATACCCAGGCTTTGACCCAACAAGTAGCATAGTCAGTACAGGTAAGAATATACTGATGATTGGTGACTATAGCAAGAGGTGTAATGGGACCAATAAAATCCAATCCCCACTTTTGAAAAGGCTCAAGAGGAAGAACAAGCTGAAGCAAAAAATCATGCAATTATAAAGGTTGTCTAGCTCGTTGGCAAGCATCACATTGTTGGACATAAGTAGCAATATTGTGATGCATAGTGGGCCACCATAATCCACTCTACAAAATTTTCCGGTATGTAAGATCTACCAAAAAATGGCCACCAGACGGAGTAGAATGAGCCATTATAATTACCGAAGAAACTTCATGTGGTGGGATACATCGTAAAAACACGCTAGATGGGTCCATATAATACAATTGTCCCACAATTATGCGAAATCGATGACTATACATGGCCAATCTATGGGGAGAAGAAATTGAAGTATTACTTGGGGGACATCCATTGGTCAAAAAAATCATCAGGGTATCATAATACAAAGGTGCCAGAGGTAGCACCTGGGAATTATCCTGAACCAAATCAATCGCATAAATGGTTGGAGTGGTATCATCAATACCATCGAGAAGCTCACCGAAATCAAGTCTAGATAGGAAATTGATGAGAGCATGCATTGATCCCAAGTGATGTACAACCTCATAATCAAATTCTTGTAGCAACAACACCCACCTGGCGAATCTGCCCCCTAAATGTTGTTGGCATACAAGATAAACTAGAGCCACATGATCCACATGGAAGGTAAATGGGCATCCCAAGGTGTTTTTCACTGAATAAACAAAACCAAGGCATTCACATTCAGTCACAGAATAATTCCGTTCAATAGCGGCTAATCGTTAACTGGCATAATAAATAGGGCAAAACCACTTGTCCTATTGCTGCATTAACACACTGTCTATTGCAATGTTAGATGCGTCCACAAAGACATGGAACAGGAGTTGCTAGTTCGGTGCTTGCAGAATAGGAGCCTGTGTTAAGAGCGTTTTTAGGCGATCAAATGCAAGTTGGCATTCTTGCGTCCATGCAAACTATCAAGGATTTCTAGTAATCAGATGATTAAGTGGTATAGCCACATGAGCGAGCCACCGAAGATGTCGTCCATGCCATCGTATTTGTCCAAGGAATCTCATAGGGCATTCAACACTGATTCACTTTATCAGCGTCCACTTGAATGCCCTGATTGTAGCCACTATAACCATCTAGAAAAGAATATATTTCTTGTCTCACAACATCATCTAGCATGGTATCCAGGAAGAGAAGTGGGAATGGATCAGGCATCATCACTCCATTCAATTTCTAGTAATCCATGCAAATGCGTAATTGCTTGTTTTTCTTCGGGACAATGAAAATAGGAGAGATCCATTCAGCATGTTGAATGGGAACAATGATGCCTACTTTCAACAACCGATCCAATTCAGCTTTCACTTGTGCAGCATAATTGGGATTCATTCGATAACTTGGCTATTTAATTGGCTGAGCATCCGATTTCAGCATCACACAGTGTTGCTAGATACGAGGGTCCAATCCTTTCATGTCATGATAATACACCCACATGAATACATCAGCAAATTCCTTCAGTAGCTGTAGTAAATCATCTTCAAAATTTTTTGGTAAACTAGCCTTAAGCTTGATTGATGTGGATTAGCCTCATCTCCCAGATTACAAGTGATTAATCGATCTTCTGGTACATAAAACTATCGGGGCATGAAGATATCCTTTTGGTGGATGTACTAATTGTTGTAGATTAGTGGCATCCAAAACTTGCTCCGTAACTGGTTCCAATCCTTCGATAAGGGGAACTACCGTACAAGCGGCCAAAGTCCAATTATCCATGATGGCTTGTAAATCAATGGTACCCAATGCTAACTAATTGTGGTTAGCATTTAGAAAAGCTTCTTCTTCATCATCTGAAAGTCCATCCAACATATGCATGGGTTCGGCCACATAAGGTCAAGCATAAAGGTCACAAGGCTTCATATCATCCAAGGGTACCACATATTTCTGGTGATTGCTTTTGAAAATAATTTCATGTGCAGACCAATCCTATAACACTTTTGCTTGTTTCAACCAGGGCCTCCCGAATAGTAAGTTGTAATCCAAACTTGATTTAGTTAATTCCAAAACAAAAAAATTCATTTTGAACACTGCTTCCTGTAGGGTAATGGGTATATCACGCACCAAACCCACTGGATGTACCCTAGATTGATCAGCCATTGTTTGCATCATACAGGAAGAAGCAAGTACGGGCATACATGCAGATCTAGCACTAAGTCAACCCATTAGATTTTTTCAATCCTTACATTATTATAAAAGTGATTCTCATCACTGACAACCATTGTAAATACCATTTCCCCTTTTTTTAACTCCATTTTGTGCAAGCCGAGGAGTCCTCGAGCTTGAGGAGCTTTAGAAGTAATTGCCTACCAATTTTCATATTTTTTAGACCTCGTTTGAGCCCTCAAATAAGCCTTGGAACCTAATTTTTAACTAGGTCTGGATAGGGCGAAAGCTAGTCAAAAACTATAAATAGAGCTAGAGAGCTCATTTTTTAGGCTAGCTTGTTGTAGTTTTGAACTTGTAAGAGAACTTTGTTGTAATAGAAGTGATTCCATTATCTTGCTCCCTTTGTTCTTGTTGTGTGTGCGCGTGTGTGTGTATGTGTGTGCATGTTTGTGTGCTTCTCACTCACACATTTGTGCCTTCACTTGCTCGATGCCTTCATACCATCCTCATGTCTTCCCGGATTGACATTAAAGGAGTGCTACTCATCACTGAGCTACACCAAATTTTGGCACCGTTGCCGAGGATTTGAGCTTTGCGGACGAGCGTGTGATGGTAAGACGTAGAGAGGACGCATTGGAATGGTAAGTAGTAGATAATTTTCTTGTTTTTCACCAGTTTCTCCATCTCCATCTCCATCTTCCTTCTCCATCTCCATCTCCATTGTCCTTTCATAATCCCACTTCCATCTCATTATCCTCATTTGCTTGGTGAGAGTTTGAGAGAGAGCAAGTGTGCCTTGTTGTGTTTGTATGTTTTTGCATGATTCTTGAAGGTTGCAGCATCCTCACCATCTCCAATAAGCTAAGCAGGTACATAAATTCTTTGCGCATGCCCCAAGGCGTCGAGCTTGAGCTATCATGACACACCAAAAAGTTGACCCAATCACGATTCTGAGTGCACCACGACACAGCGCAGCCTGAGAGCTCCTAGAATCACTAGCCTGATCAGTAAAATTCACCATATCCCGAGGTATCGCGACACACCTGAGTATTGCGACACACCATGGTATCACGACACACCCGACTATCGCGGCACACCGAGGTATCGTGACACTCCCACCTATCGCGACACACCCGACTATCAGGACACACCCGACTATCGCGACACACCGAGGTATCAAGACACACAGAGGTATCGTGACACTCCCACCTACCGCGACACACCCATCTATCGCGACACATCTGACTATCGTGACACACCGAGGTATCACGACACACGTGACTATCGCGGCACACCCGACTATCGCGACACACCCGTCTATCGTGACACTCCCACCTATTGCAACATACCAACTTGAGCTATTGCGATACACCGATTCAACTCTTAAATTTTTAAGGGGTATAATTTGTGTAATTGTGGTAATTTTGGGCTTGAATTTTGACAAGTTGGGGTATTTTAGAGCCTGAGAATGTGACAAAACAACTAGAAAACTGTAGGACAATTCTCGAGCTTTGAGAGCCTATTTTGAACCCTAAATGCCTGAACAGTCATAACTTCCTCTTACGAAATCCGTTCAGAGTGATCTTAGGCTCGTTGGAAAGATCGTGGGGAGTACTACCAAAACTTCCATTGCGCATCTTCCACCTCTACCCCTGCATCCACCTCATTTGTTCATGCACTAGACACCATGTTTGAAGCTTCTGTCGAGCTTAAACAGGAATACAGATTATTGGAAGAAAAGAACAAACAGCTTTGTAATCTGTTGTCCCACCTCTAGGCACGTATGAATGCCTTGGAATTGAGTAATACTGCATTACAACATGAGGTTACCGCCCTCCAATAATCTCATGCAGAGCTCGAAGCCAGGTATACAAAGGCAGGTAAAGTAACCGATGAACAACTCAGAGATCAACTATCTCGCAACGCTCGACTACAAAGAAACATGGCATTACTTCGTCGACACTTAGTAGCTGCTCAAGAAGAGAAAAGAAGGCTACAGCAACAGAATCAAGAAAATCTCAAGGCAGCCATCAAAAACACTCCAGGAGCTCCTATAGATCCTGCTAAATTCCAGGCTATTCCATCAGAAAACATCCAGCAAGTATTGGAAAATTATGCTAACCTCTTGGAAGCCCATGACCATCTTGCAGACCAAGTAAAGGAACTTCAAAAAGCACTAGTGCCTACACCCCCAACGTCAGATCCTGAAGATACGATTAGCGTTGCTACATCACCACAGTGAGAAACATCAACTGAGAGTGAGTTACTTGATTTAAGGCAACAGGTCGCTGAATTAAAGATGAAATTACTACAATGTGAACGACCCCCCTCTCCACCCTATCAACCGTCAGAGGAAGAAGCAGTAACCATTCCTATGGAAGAGACCTTTGAAGATAACTATGAGCCTCAACCCCTTCCATGAGGCAGAATCACTGACGAGGGACAGGACACATACGAAGAACCCCCTCTTGCATGGATGAAACAAGTAGAAGAAATGGGGCCAACTCACGAAGAGTGTATATCCACTCAAATGTTGGCCATGAAAACTATTGAGGAGACCATACTTCATTGAGAATATTCCAGGCACCTCGCTTCTAGACGACTGATAATTAGTTCAAAGTTACAGTATAAGCCCTACTTTGTGTTGTTGGCAGACTACAATGCTGAGATTAAACGCAAAACCAACAAGTACCCTACTTTCTCAACATAGTTTGAACTAGAGGACATTCTAGAGGAAGCCCGAAAAGGTGTCATATTCCAACCCATCTGGAGGCAAAAGTTATTGGAGACCTATCTAGAAATGCTACGAACGTGGGACCATGCCCCCATGCACTTAAAGTATAATCCATGCTATGGGCCAGTGCAACGAAGAAGATCATGGAAAGCATTTGCCGTAAAAGTTTAGAACAATGCTAATTGCAAACAATGGCTCAATTACCCCTCCATTGCACCATCAACAGCCACACCTATCGTAGCATACATGATGGCTACTATCAGACACTGGATGCCATGCCTCCAACCAATGAACAATGTAGTTGCGCAAATGATGCTAAAGATCTTGGACATGATTCAAATTGTACTCAAGACTTTCCGCAATGTACGTAACATCTAGCCTCCCATTCTGGGCTTTATAAATGAAAATTGCGACTTACTATATGATATGAGTACAATGCCTAGTATTAGGGTTGCTTACGCTTGGCATGCAAGGATTAGATATCTCCCAGCGTGCTACAAGCAAACCTTTGATGATATGTTTACTACTGGGTTTTGGGAATCTCACTCGGAGGTGTTTGCGCCATGTCCAACCCATCTACTACAGCTATTTGCATGCGAACAGACAATGCACTCAGAGCTCTACACCACCCCACAACCTAATATTCTAGGCACAGACAATTGGGATGCTCTTCAATGAGATCTTGTCAAGGGACTCAGAATCAAAGAACAGGAGTTAGCCATTGAGATAGTTCAACACTACATTGATAATCCTATGGAGCAACGGTCTGTCGGAGACAACAGACGCTAGGGGGGGAGAGTGTTGGCATCATACGGGAAGAAGCAAGTACGGGTATACACGCAGATCATATATATATATATATATATATATATATATATATATATATATATATATATATATATATATATATATATATATATATATATATATATATATATATATATATATATATATATATATATATTTACATATACATATACATATACATACTCCAAATAGTATGACTATTCAAAACTAGAATGTTCCCCCTCTAAATTGGAAATGGGAGGATCCAAAAGGGATGAATACTTAGAGTATTCATCAAAGGTGGAGTCTTTGGTTACTGTAACTGAGTGACTTTTTGGGTCGTAGAGTTTGTATGCCTTTTGTTGATCACTGTACCTAATGAAAATATACTGCTTAGGCTGATCATCACCATGGCTTTGGATGTAGGCATCACTACCAAAGATGCGGAAATAACTCACACTTGGCTTCTTTTGAAAGTAAACCTCAAATGGTGTCTTGTTTTTAAAGACATATGAAAAATCCTCTGTACTGAATATGAACTGCTATCTGTATTGCTTCACTCCAAAACTTTAGTGTAAGTTGTTTTTCTCTAAGCATAACTTTGGCCATCTGGATTACACTTCGACTCTTTTATAATGCAATACCTTGGTGAGTATCTTGCTTGGATTGATACTTGATTCCATGTTGCTTCAAGTACGACAAAACTACTATCTCGAGCTGATCGGATGATCTTCAAAGAATTTGGAAAGTCTTATTCAACTATTTGTGTCTACTCCTTAAGCTTGGAAAGGGCATCTTCTTTATGCTTTAGTGAATAAACCCATGTGTATCTAGTAAATTCATCTACAATTAGAAAGAAGTAAATTGACCCACTTAGAGAAGGTGTTTGCATAGGTCCACAAATGTCGACATGAACTAATGCAAAGGGTTTATTTGGAAATGGATGCTTCTTTAGGCAAAGAGAAAGTTGTTTGCTTGTCACATGCTTTGCAATTCAATTCCACTTGTGTGATCTTAGATAGACCTTTGACAAGATGATTGGAAGAGATCTCAGCTAAGCAAGAGGTATGTCCAAATATGCAATGCCACAAGCTAAAACTTGATTCTTTGGCCATAAAACTTGAAAGCTTGTAGAGACCCTCATCTTCATATCCTTGAGCTATCACTTCATTGGATTTGTGATCAATGACTTGAACTTGCTTGTGATCGAATTGAACCATCATGTTACACTTTGTGATGGCCTTCACTAAGAGAAGGTTTTTACAAAGGCTTGGCACATAAAGAACATTTTTGAGGGACTTGATCTCGCCTTTAGAGTTGATGACTTGAAATTTTCCTCTTCCTTGGATTTTGATACACTTGTTGTCTCGAAGATACACTTGACCTTTATGCTCTTCAAAGTCATGAAAATCATCTTTGTCATTGCACATGTGGAATGAAGCACCACTATCAAAAATCCATTCTTTCTTGGGAGTGGTTGCCACAAGTGCTTTGTGTTCAGTTGTGAGAAATAGATCTTGACTTGTGCAGTGAGAATGATGTTCGTGTTTTGAATTATACTTAGAACTATCCTTGTTCATTTTCTTGAAGCAATATTTCTCGATGTGGCCAAGCTTGCCATAAAAATTGCAAGTGAACTTCTTTTTGCCTTTCTCATTTGATTCTTGATCACCTTTTTGCCCTTTATGTTTGTGGAAAGTGGCTTTAGCCTTCATGGATGTTTCTTGGGTAGCCTAAGTATGTTGTTGAGAGTCATGAAGAAGCAATAGTCTCCTAACTTCTTCCCAAGTGAGTGCTTGCCCTCGATTGTACAAGTTCATTACAAAGGTTTCGAATGACCTAGGCAGTTTGTTAAGTGGCCTAATGGCCATATCCTCACTGGAAATTTGTCGTCCATAAAGTTCTACCTTGTTGTTGGTAGTCCTCAAACTGAGCTATGACTTTGGTGATTATATCTTGTGCACGAATAGTTAGGTTATGGAATTCTGCTTCTAAAGCATAGATCTTTGAGGGTGTTTTATCTTTGAATAGGGCCGCTAAAGTATCCCAGGCTCCCTTGGATGTTTTGCATGCCATGATGTGCCCTTTGGTTAGTTCATTACACGCAAGTAAAAGTTGGCCTAATGCCCTTTTATCTTTAACATTCCAGAGATGCCATGAGTCTAGGTTGTTGGCCTTATTGGGCTCGGGTTTGGACCCGTCTACTACATCATGAAGGAGATTGGTGTATAGATATGCTCTCATTATATCTTCCCACAAATTATAATTTTGCCCATTTAATCTTTCATCCTTGGGCATAAAGATGGGTGTGAAGGATGGTAAAAAATTGGCAATAGATGAGGTGCTAGCTTCACCCTTTGAGATTACAATGGGTGAGTAAACTTGAACGCGGAAAAGGTTTTTGCTTTGCAACATTAAGTGTTAAGTGTTTACAAACACTTTTGTGTGCTAAGAAAGTCCTTGAAAAATAATCGCGAACTTTGGACAGAAATTGAAAAGCTTGCACCACGTCGGAAATCCTTGGGGAGGGGGGGGCTTAGATGATTCCTACATTCGTAGAAACACCGAGATGAGTTGACGTGAGAGGAGAGGCCTTAGATTAGCCCATTGCACACTAATTGAGCCTTAGAGTAGGCTTGAGACTTGAAGAAGTTTGTGGGTGGGCTTAGACTAGCCTCCAACCCATAGGACCACACACATGAAATCCTTCTTCTTATATATTGTTGTTACAAGAGGAGGGGGCACTTAGTGCCAATATAGGTTGCCAATGTTGGGTTTGAAATCCTTTGGAGAAATACAAAGTGGTTGTAGATAATGCGCTTTGAAGGAGAGGATTAAGACCGTTGGACAATACAATAAAGCCCATTATGAGGTGCCTAATGGGAGGGTTAAACTTTGTGGGTAATATGATGTGACCCCCATTTTGTGGTTATAAGGGGTGTCAAAAGTAAGGATCAATTACCCTTTGCAAAGTACAAAATAACACCTCGTAAAGCCTCCTTGAGTTCCACTTGGAAATCTTTGACTTTGCTCCGATGGAGTGGGTTAAGACCTTTTGAAACTACAAGAATTCCCCTTAGTGAAAGAGGAGAGTGCCAAAAAATAAAAAACAAAGGTATTGTTTGAGAGAGTAGGATAAGGAAGATCAAAAGTTCTTTTGTCGAGTTGGACATCATAAAACAATAAAACGTTTTTGTTTTTTTTTCTTTTAAGTATGCATATCACACCATACGACTATCATGCTGAAATTATGTGAGTTGTTGACATCAGAACTGATGATATAGCAATAAACTTATAAACGATATGCTACGTGGTATTGACGTGCTTCACTCCATGGCACAGAAAAGTCGCGTGAGTATGCATCAGTAGCTCGTTGAAGATGGCGTGCTCCTTCCTATTATGGCACTCTCTAAACTTTACTCAATGCAGAAATGGTGCATGTGGGCACTAGTGTACTTCTTGATTGGCGCATATAGCATCATTTATTAGCATTTGGGCCATCCAGCTCCGTGAAGCCAAAACAAATTATGAGAACATAGCTATGATAGAATGCAATTGGTGTCCTTACTCTCTGATGAACGTTTCTTTCTGAGCAGAGACCGTGGCCAGATTTGGGTTATCTGCTATGTCAAAATTGAGCATCGATGGAAACTACACCCACAGGCTTGGCACATACAAGTTCACAGTGTCATGAGGAAGGAGATAAGGAAGAGAGCTCACACACACACTCTCACTCTCAAGGAGAAGCACACACACAGATTGAGGCAAGGAAGAATGATCTTCTTCTTCTTCTTCTATTACATAAAAAGGAATGTACAAGAATGACCTAAAAAACAAGAATACAACAAGTGCAATATATAAAGACCAGTACATAAGGAAAAACCTAATGTCTACGAATGAGTGAGATGGCAAGAAACAAATGTGCCATCACTCTCAGTAGATAATCTAATAAAGCTCAATGAAGTATCCCTAACATATACTGGCATGACCACTATACATGTCAGAGAAACAAAAAACTGGTACGTGTCATCCTGGATCATCACATGTTGAGCTTGATATCTCAAAACTCCCCCTCAAGCTCAACACCATATCCTGTAATACAAGCATCTTCCGAAACTTCTTCAACTTCTCAGCTCCAAGTGCTTTGGTGAAAATATCAGCAACTTGTTCATCTCTTCTCACATAAACAAGATCAATATCACCTGCTAATACCTTCTCTCTGATGAAGTGATAATGTACCTCAATATGCTTTGTTCTAGCATGGAAAACAAGGTTCCGTGCTAATTGTATGCTGCTAAGATTATCACAATAGATACTGATAGGCTTTTGCACTTCCACACCTAAATCTGCAAGTAACATCTCCAGCCATGATGCCTCACATGCTGCCATTGCAGCACCTCTATACTTAGCCTCTGTACTCGACAAAGCAACAGTGGGTTGCTTCTTACTGCTCCATGTAATAGTTGCACCTCCAAGTGAGAAAAGAAAACCACTAGTAGATCTTCTATCTGAAGTACTACCAGCCCAATCTGCATCGGTGTATCCATGAACCTGCAATTCTACACCAGCTTCATAAAACAATGCATAATCCAAAGTAGCACTCACATAACGTAGAGTGCGCCTCAGAGCATCCAAATGTGGCTTCCTGGGAACCTGCATAAACTGACTTTCAAGTCCAACAGTGTAACTTAAATCAAGTCTTGTAATTCAAGTCTTGTAATTGTAAGATATATAAGACTTCCCACAATTTTCCTGTACATAGTAGCATTTTCCAATGCTTCACCTGATGTAGTATCCAATTTCAAATTCTAATCTAAAGGCATAGAAATTTGCTTACAATCAGCCATACCATACTTTTGCAGCATATTCAAGGCATATTGCCTTTGCAACATCCATATACCTGTTTCTGTATGTATAAACTCAATGCCCAAGAAATAGCGCAGCACACCAAGATCTTTCATGTCGAATTCTTGCATAAGAAGTTTCTTTACCTCTTTGATGCTTTCTTCATTATCACCACCTACAATCAGGTCATCAACATAAATAGCCACAATAGTGATGCCATCATCAGCCTCCCTTGCATATAGTGACTGATCTGCATCACACATAGAAAACCCAATGCTGGTTAAGTAATCAGAAATCCTTGCATGCCATGCACGCGGAGCCTGCTTCAGCCCATACAAAGCCTTTTGCAACCTGCAAACATATTCTGGATGCTTTGAATCTTCATATCCTTGTGGCTGGTCCATATATACTTCTTCCTGTAACTCACCATGTAGGAAAGCATTCTTCACATCCATCTGATGCAAAGTCCATCCTTTTGTTGTAGCTAATGCAATTAGTGTCCTAACAGTAGACATTTTAGCTACAGGGCTGAATGTTTCCTCATAATCAATTCCATATGTCTGTGCATATCCTTTAGCTACCAATCGTGCTTTATACTTGCTTATGCTACCATCAGCATTATGCTTTACCTTGTAAACCCATTTGCAGCCTATGGATTTCTTTCCTTGTGGCAATGGAACCAGCTTCCATGTATCATTTCCATAAAGTGCAGCCATCTCCTCATCCATAGCTTTTTCCCAATCTGCATTACCAATTGCATCTTCAAAACAAGAAGGTTCAGCACCTTGTATTACCTTTGTCATGTAGGCACAATGGCGAGCCATGTAACTATCATATGTCAATCGTTGCACTGAATTACGCATCCTCCCAGATCTTCTTGGTCCTAGGTCACTTCTTCTTGTATCATCTGCATGTGCCCTTCTTACTTATGGAGTCTTCACAAAGGGCAATCCAAGTTCCTCATCAATACTCTTTTCTGAACCACTTGAATCTCCATCAACATCTTCAAAACCTGCACCTGTTTTACTACCAGCAGAAAGCTTTTCTTTACCTTTCTTGGATGTATTTGATGAATTTGCTGGACTGAAATTTCCACGCAATCTTCCACTCCATGGATTTGAGTTGGAACTATTGCTTGGTGATGCATCCGGTTCTCTCAAAACTTGAGATTCTGCATTATATTTTTCAGCATTTTCTTTGTCATTTGGTTCAAGATTCAGTCCTTCTTTGGCATCTGCATAGAAGCTTGACATTTCATCAAATACCACATCTCTGCTCACCTTCACCTGTCGTGTGAGTGGGTTATAACATTTGTACCCCTTTTGCTCAAGGGAATATCCAATGAAGACACATTTTTCTGCTTTCGGATCAAGCTTCGTCCTCAACTCATCTGGAACATGTACATATGCAATACAGCAAACTTTCAGATGTGATAAGTTTGGCTTTTTGCCTGTAAACTTCTCTTCAGGTGTAACTTGATGTACAGCAGCAGTCAAAGTTCTGTTCATGATATATACAGCAGTATGCACAGCTTCTGCCCAATAACAATGAGGCATATTCTTCTCAACCATTAAGGCTCTTGCTATTTTTTACAATATGTCTGTTTTTGCGTTCAGCAACACCATTCTGTTGTGGTGTGTACCTGCATGAAAACTGACGCCGAATTCAACGATTTTTTAGAAAACTGTTGAACTCATTTGACATGTATTCACCTCCTCCATCAGATCTTAATGTCTGAATGTACTTCCCTGTCTACTTTTCCACCATAACTTTAAAATTCTGGAAATGAGTAAACACCTCGCTCTTCTCTTTCATGAAATATACCCATACTTTGCGTGTATGGTCATCAATGAAAGTAACATAAAACCTGTAGCCACCCATAGATGTGGTCTTTGTTGGACCCCAAACATCTGTATGTACTACTTCTAGTACATTCTCACTAACATGCTTGTCATGTGGAAATGATGCTCTTGACTGTTTACCAAATTGACATGCTGCACATACCTTTTGCATTTCTGCAACTTTGAAATTTGGTATTCCATGGACAATCTCCTTTGACTGCATCAGTTTCAGCCTTTGCAAGTTTGCATGTCCAATCCGTTTGTGCCATATCTCTATATCTGCAATAACTCCTGCTCCTTTTGCAAACATGGCTGCATTCATTTCAGGAATCTTCACATTTAAGATGAACATCCTACCCACTTTGTTTCCTTTGGCAACCAATCGTCCATCCTGCTTGTACTCTTCTACATATAATCCATCAGCATTGAACCTGACTTGTAATCCCTGGTCAACCATTTGTCCAACAAAAACTAGATTCTTTGTTATATTTGGAACATGCAGCACATCAGCGAGATGTTTTACCTTTCCGTCCTCCATAGACAATGCTATGTTTCCTGTATGCTCAATAGGATGCGATGTATCATCACCTCTTTCAACATATCTAGGAACTGGCATTTTTTGCAAACTACTAAACCATTCTGCATGACTGGTCATGTGATTTGAAAGACCTAAATCAACATACCAGACATTATCATTCGATTTTCAAACACCAGTAGACATCGTATTCATCATGTGATGTTGAACCATAAACAGTTTCTCAGAATCATCTGCACTTGTGGATGCATAGTTGTTTTGTTGCCTTCTATTATTTTGATTCTTCAACCTACAATCACGTTCAAAGTGTCCAGGTTTACCACAATTCCAGCATCCTTTACTATCATTACCTGAATCATTTCTTTGGAAATTTCTGCGACCTCTTTGACTCCCCCTGCCTCGAAAATGTCCTCTTCCTCCTGCATGATTATATTGTTGACCCTGGTCTTGGTTATTGTTTCCTCTTCCACTTCCAAAACCTCTACCTCTGGCTCTTCCTCTGCCAGAGTAGAATACCTGCTCAGAACTGGGCTTTCCTTGGGAGTTTGAATCCTCACCAAGATTCTTTTCTTCAATAATCAGCATATATACCAGATTAGCAAAATTCGGAATATTTTCCCTGGTCTGTATAGAAATTCTGAACTGCTTATATGCAGCTCCTAAACCACGAAGGCACACTTCCACCTTATCATCATCATCTACATTCATGCCAATAGATGCAAGTGACTCACATATGCTTTTGATTTTTAGAGTGTAGTCACTTACCGACATGCTCTTTTTCTCCAATGTATGCAGCTCGTTCTTGAGTTGCAATTTATGTGCCTTTGTATTGGTCTCGTACAAAGTGACCAAACTGTTCCAAGCCTCTTTTGGATTCTTAGCATCCTGTATGTGTCCAATCATGCTATCCTGTATGCTAACAGATAGCCAATACATTACCTTTCGTGCTCCTTGATTCCATTCCTCATATGCTCTTAACTGTTCTGCAGTCCGATTCCTTTCTGGTAACTGCGGAGCATTTTCATTCTCTCCTTCGATGTACTTCCAGTAACCTTTTCCCATCAGGAAATTCTTCATTCTGAATCTCCAAGCATGGAAGTTGTTCTTGTCCAGCTTATCGCTCATAAGATGACTCATTCCATCCGCGTTTTCCATTTCTGCAACAATTCACAACACTGCAACACACTACAAGTAGCACTTCTGCTTGAACACTGTCGCACTATGACGTGACAATTCGATCTCAGAAAAACACAGTTTTCGTGTATCAACAGTACACGGAATCGCTTGAAATTCTGGATCTGGAATATATGAGTGCTGCCGAACACAACGCAAGTTATAGTTTCTGAAACTGACCTAGTTTTTCTGTGGGACCCACCTTGCGGGCAATTTTCATAGCAAAGACAGGCCGTTTGTGAAATTGCGTTTTCTCCACGCCTTGCTGCGTAGTCTTCACCGTCGCCTTCTCCACGAGCTCTCTACAACCACGCTGGCTCTGATACCATGTCACGAGGAAGGAGATAAGGAAGAGAGCTCACACACACACTCTCACTCTCAAGGAGAAGCACACACACAGATTGAGGCAAGGAAGAATGATCTTCTTCTTCTTCTTCTATTACATAAGAAGGAATGTAGAAGAATGACCTAAAAAACAAGAATACAACAAGTGCAATATATAAAGACCAGTACATAAGGAAAAACCTAATGTCCGCGAATGAGTGAGCTGGCAAGAAACAAATGTGCCATCACTCTAGGTAGATAGTCTAATAAAGCTCAATGAAGTATCCCTGACATATACTGGCATGACCACTATACATGTCAGAGAAACGAAAAACGGGTACGTGTCATCCTGGATCATCACATGTTGAGCTTGATATCTCAGCACACAGGTGAGTGGACAGCGTGTTCCAATGTGTTGCGCACCTCTATTTTGCTGCAGATGAGTGGATGCATAAGTGGCATCCCATTTCACTGGCACAAAAGGCAACTCGAGCATCATGTGTTGTGGAGTAATGGCCACTCTGAGGTGCTATGTGGTCTTATCCACTTCTCCACAAGAGGTGCACACCCAGAGAGATGATTTTTCCCTCTCTCCCGTTGTCTCGTTGTCTCTCTCTCTCTCTCACTCTCTCTCTCTCTCTCTCTCTCTCTCTCTCTCTCTCTCTCTCTCTCTCTCTCTCTCTCTCTCTCTCTCTCTCTCTCTCTGTTTCTCTCTCTCACTGCATAGGCACACACAACTATATGCATCGATGCATGCACAAACTTGATATGTGCTCCTCAAGAGCTCAACAGCCTCAGACTGAGACCAGATGGAATGAAAACACCGGATGGAATGGTAACACCAACTTCTGCACACAGAACTTGTTCTTGCGATTCGAACGAAGTTCTTCCTGCTGTAGGCTCTGACAGGTCATTTCCTCCTACTGTAGAAGTCCAGGGATCTACAATTGTCCGCTCTCTGTTATGACAAAGAATGTTTCCTCCACGAGTATTCTATTACTCGCTCTCTCTATGTTGCAGATTGCTGATGGAAGACAAAACATTGGAGGCAATTATTGTGATAGAAGGAAAGACTCCATTGAAAATGTGCTAAAAAAATCGAACAAGGCAAGTGTCCTTTCTCCCCTATCCATGCACGAAACTGTATTGTATGGTCTCCTGTTGCCTCTCTATTTCTTGACAGACCTTCTTATTACGGAGTTGAATGATGCAGGAGTTCACCTTCTAAGTAACAACGTGGTGTAGTTTGTCAGCAACAAAGCAGGGTCGCAGCTCTACAACTGAGGGTTGCAGCTATGGCGTCCTTCACAGAAGCATCACCTTACTCTTGCTCCAGCAACTACAACACTAAAGAGGCTATTTGAGACAAAAAAATATCCAAGAGTGTTTCTAAACACTTTAACTACCTGAGATCTTTCAATTACTTAACAAAATGACCATTGAAGTGTTTATAAAAACTTCTAAAAAAAATTGATATGCATGTTATTTGCTCAACAAAGTGCCATGTTGTATGACAAAACAGTATAGAGTCTACACACAAGGAGGGGGAAAATGGGGGTAAACAGTGTAGAAACTAGATCAAGAAGAGGGGTGGGAGGGTGGGCAAATGGGCAAAATGAGTCCTAAAAAAAATTGATGGCAAAAGGCTTCTCTCAGTGAGGAGAAAGCACACCACTAAAGTAAAGCACCACCACCACCACCAAAATCAAAATCACCATCAAACGTACCACCAAGACCTTCACCTAGTGCTTTGATACCATTTAGAGAGTACACACGTGGAAGCAAAATGAAACTAAGAGTGTACTCACAAAACAAAGAGTGTGAGACTCAAAATGAGTAGACCATGAAATGGGTAAACTCATGTGGATTAGAAATGAGCTTTCCAAGAGCATGGAATAGGCTCCTCAAGCTTCTAACCAAATACAAATGGGGGAGAGACTCTCCTTATTTATATTTGGGAGGGGCTCTCCAAAGTACATCTCATGTGGGATAATTCCCCTGAAAGGAGAATGAATACAAATGGTAGAAGAAAATGGCAAGGTACCCAAATACAAAGGATATAATATAAAATGTAATGGAAATAGAGTGACTCCAAGATACAAAAGGGAGATGCACTTCTCATATTCTCAACAAAGACTACTCTTAGAATAAGAAAGTGTTAAGGTAGACATTGTTGGAACATCAACCTTACACTATGCTTGAGGTGGATTTGATCTACATCAAAGGCTATAGCTTCGAAAGAATATCCGTTGGAGAGTTCTTTTTCCTATGCTCATTTATTGTATTTTTTTGAGAGATTTTTGATGGTTCATTTACCGTTGTAAAAGCTTGAGCTTTACACATGTAAAGGTAGAAAGATAAAACCCAAATCCCACGAATTTGTGGGGTTGAAGTTGCATTCAATCAAGCAATCAATCACCTAAAAGTAGATCAAACTAGATCTTCACTTTTCCTAGATTGTAGGAAAGTGAATTGATTCCCTCCAACAACCATTCCCACCTTCATTTGAATTCAAATTTCACTTGTAGAAGTCGTGGAAAACTCCTAGAGTCTATATAAAGACTTTAAATCACTTGTACATTACATGGAAGCAATATACAGACACTTGTGACCATCATTGTCTTGCTCCTTCAATTCTCTGCATCATCTTCTTCGCCAATAGTAATCTTGCAAAGGTTGCTGCTCTCTCTCTCTCCAGAGTGTTAAATTGAGTGCAACATGGCTCATTGAAAAGATATTAGTGTATAGTTTATGCCTATAAATTCTCATAGCATTTGGTTCAGTAGATTGGGAGAAATCTGAGTTTTTCTGTCTCCGGGTCAATCTCTACGTATTCTTGAAAAATAGGAGGTACCACCGGTGAATGTCGCATTCATTCCTATAGCATATTTTGCTTATTCCTTATAATTTTGTGCATTCCATACACTCAACCCTATGTTTATCACTCCCATAAAAGGATTTTTTCTAATTGCAATCACGCTGGTCGCTATGGGCATTTGAAGTTCATTGTCTCTTCCATAGATAGTAAGTTTTTTGAGCTAGTCAACCCACGAACCTATCTGTTTTGTATCGACTCATTCTCGTTGATGCTCCAAAGTACATAGTGTGTTTCTTTGCACTTATCGCATGCCTATAAGGTCTATTTGAGTCTCCATAATCTCAAGGTCTATTCTTGTGCCGGTTGGCTTGACCAAACTTCATCGCTTCGAAACGCACTTTTCTACCTTCTACAGGCTTCTCCAAGTTCTTTCAGTGGTATCAGAGCTGGATCAAGATGGGTGACGGCTTTCCCTCAATGATCGAGAAGCTTGATCGACACAACTACGCGGCTTGGAAAATCAGAATGGAGGTCTATTTGCAAGGTAGAAATCTTTATGGAATCGTAGCAGGTGATGAAGCTATTCCTATTCCAAGATCGAAAGGAGGACCTACACAAGAGGAGACAGATAAGCTCACACTTTGGTGTGCAAGGGATGCTGAAGCAAGGTCGTACATACTAAACTCTATCTCTAACTTCCTATTACCACATATTAGAGGATGCAAGACATCTCAAGAGACTTGGGGTGCCATCGAGACTTTCTTTTCTGCTAGTACCAAAGCAAGAAAGAATAATCTTTGAAACGAGTTCAACCAAATGAAGAAGACACCTAAACAAACCATCACAGGGTTTGTTACCAAGGTCAAGGAGGTTGCCGATCACTTAGCATCCATTGGAGAGCTGATTGAAGAAGAGCTCATCATGAGGCAAATTCTCAATGGCATTCGAAGTGATAATCAATGGAAATCCTTCACGACGGCTTATGATCTCATCATGGATGTGCAAAATCTAGATTTCAACATCTTTCTTGGACAACTCTTCAATCAAGAAGCCAACAATAGCATAAAGGAAGGTAACTCTTATCATAGTAATTCAACTAGTGCTCTATATGCAGATAAGAAGGAGAAGAAGCAGAAAGGCAAGAAGAAGGAAGAAGATGAAGAAGAGACCTCCCAAGCCAACTTCGCAAGCAAGAGCAAGTGGAAAGGGAAGAAGAAAGGACCAAAGCAAGACAAACCCAAAGGTCAGAATGTTCACCCTTGTGCCATATGCCATAAGACCAACCACACCACTCAGAATTGTTGGTTCAATGGGAAGACCCAGAAAGGAAGTCGAAGAGGTGGATATGGCAGCAATAGAGGCAGAGGTGGACACAACTTCAACAATAACAATAGAATCTATAATAGAAGGGACTACAACAATTATTCAGAAGATCAACCACATGAAGACTCATTCCTTCTTATGAATCTAAGCCACAAAGAAGGTAAAGAAGATGGTCATTTGTTCTACATAGATTCAGGATGTTTGAATCATGTTGCAGGCAACATTGCTCTTCTATCTTATTTGGAAAGTCCAAAGCATAGACATGAAGTGCAAACAGGGGATGACACGAAGCACAATGTGGAGAAGATTGGTAATGTCAAAGCTTCCAATGGCAGGACAAACATTCAGAGTAAGGTTCTCTATGTACCCACTATCACTAAAAACCTAATAAGTGTATGCCAAATAGTTGAAAAAGACTTGCAAGTTAGGTTCACCCAACATGGAGCTTTTGTGGAAGATCCATGTCAAGGCTTCAAAAAGATAGCCCGAGGTGAGAAGCATGGTAGGCTCTTTACTTTTGAAGTAGGAAAACCAAGAACATAGCTCTATTAAACTTTGGGTCTCAAACCCTAAGTGAGCTTGAAGTGTGGCATAAGAGACTTGCTCATGTGAATGAAAGAACCTTGAAGGATATATGCAGGGATCAAAGTGTTCTAGGATTGTCGAACATATCACAGCAACACATGATTAACAGGTGTGATGCATGTCAGATTGGGAAGGCACAAAGACAACCATTCAACCACAAAGGCTACATCCACAACAACTTATTGGACTTAGTACATACAGATGTATGGGGACCAAGTCAAGAACCTTCATTGGCAGGATCAAGGTATTATGTCTCATTTATTGACGACCATAGTAGATGGACTGTTCTATACTTTATCAAGAGTAAGAATGAAGTGTTTGATTGCTTCAAGAAGTATCTTGCACATGTGGAGAATCATACAGGTAGATCACTTAAGAAGCTCAGATCTGATGGAGGGGTAGAATACTTCTCCTAAGAGTTTGATGAGTTCTTGCAGGACAAAGGTATCAAAAGGGAAGTGACTACTAGGTACTCCTCAACTACATGGAATTGTAGAGAGGAGAAACAAGACATTGGTTGGATAAGCCCGAACAATGCTTGAAGAGAAGAAGTTGCCACATTATCTATGGGCAGAAGCTATTTCAACTGTTGTGTACCTTGTCAATAGACTACCATCCAAATCGCTTCAAGGTATGACTCCTTATGAAGCATGGCATGGAAGAAAACCTAGTCTTAGACATTGCAAGGTTTTTTGTTGTTTAGCTTATGTTCATGTACCATCACAAATAAGAGGTAAGCTAGATGAAAGGGCAACAAAAGCAGTATTTATTGGATATGATCCAACTCAGATGGGTTATAGGGTCTTCAATCCTTCAACCAAGCAATTCACTACAAGTAGAGATGTTGTGTTTGAAGAACACAGGTCTTGGTAAGATGAAGACAAATGAAAGGTAACACTACCATATGATCTTGATTCTGACTCTCATCAATTAGGAAGCAAGCATGATACACAGGTCCAGGATCCAAGAAGTGATACAGACGATGACCAAGATGAAACAGAAAAGGATTACAAGCTATGGAAGTCAAGAGGCAAAGCAAAGATGCAAGAGGTTGGAGAACGCTCAAAACCCTCAACCTATGAAGAGGCAAAGGGAAACCCTAATTGGGAAAAGGCCATGAAAGAAGAGATAGATGCATTGAAGGAAATGGACACTTGGGATTTGGTTCCAATGTCATCGAATCAAAAGGTAATTGGTTGCAGATGGGTATATAAAGTTAAAAGAAATTTAGATGGATCAGTTTGCAGGTACAAGGCAAGATTAGTTGCCAAAGGATACTCACAAACTCATGGTATAGACTATGAGGAAATATTCTCACCAGTTACAAAGATGACCACAATCAGGACATTGATAAGTGTGGCTGCTGCAATGAATTGGAGACTCCTCCAACTTGATGTGAAAAATGCATTCTTAAATGGTTGGATAAGTGAAGAGGTATACATGTCACAACCACCAAGTTTTGAAAACCCTAATCATCCATCTTATGTTTGCAGAATTAAGAAAGCATTGTATGGATTGAAACAAGCTCCTAGAGCTTGGAATTACAAGTTGGTTACATATCTTCAAGATCAAGGGTTCAAAGCTAGCAGCTCAGATCCTTCTCTATTTATCAAAAGGGATAATGACAAAGTTATCTATCTATGTGTATATGTAGATGATATTATTGTGACAGGTGATGATCTAAATGGCATTCCAAGGATCAAGAGACACATGCAAGAGGAGTTCAAAATTAGTGACCTAGGTGAGCTCACATATTTCCTAGGTATGCAGGTGATATACACAGATGAAGGAATGTATTTGACTCACAGAAGATACATTCAGCATCTTCTTCTCAAGTTCAAAAGGGAGAACACTAAACCTGCAGGTACACCTTTGGAGATGAATCATAAACTTAGTGTTTATGAAGGTGAGAAAATTGAAGACATTAAAGAATATCAAAGCTTGGTAGGTAGCTTGATATATGCTACTCATACAAGGGCAGACATCTCATATAGTGTGGGAGTGCTTAGTCAGTTCATGCACTCACCAAGAAGACCACACATGGATGCGGCTAAGAGAGTACTTAAGTATCTCAAAGGTATAATCAATGAAGGTATATTCTATCCTTATTCTTCAGACTTGGATATCAAAATCACCTCAGATGCAGATTGGGCAGGAGCTAAGGATGATAGAAAAAGTACTTCTGGTTACTTAGCATTTGCAAGTTCGAAGCTAGTATCAAGGAGTTCCAAGAAGCAACCAACAGTTGCTTTATCTTTAACTGAAGCAGAGTACAGAGGCTTGACCATAGCAACTCAAGAGGCAATATGGTTAAAAGCATTGTATACAGATTTGGGACTTGTGAGTTCCAAACCTCACATATTTGGAGATAATGCAAGTTCCATGCATCTTTTGAGTCTCCATAAGCTCAAGGGCTGGTCTTGTGCCAGTTGGCTTGACCAAACTTTGTCGCTTCAAAATGCACTTTTCTACCTTCTACAAGCTTCTCAAGTTCTTTCAGACATATGAATAGCCCCACATGTATCAAAGCCAATATCCTCCCACATACCAACAACAATAGTTCTGTAGGGCTCAATAGAATTATTGGCAATATTATCAACCACAACATATACCTTAACCACTTTAAGGCCAAAAATCACCAACTCTTGCTAATGTATTTCAATGAAATATGAAACAACAGAAGAAATTCAGAGAGCACATGCTCTTATTACAACCTTAGAACCCAAAACAAGGGAAGAAATTAGATTCTAGCGAGCTAGATGAACCTAGTAAAAGAAGGCTAGAGATTGGAAAGAAACTAGAAATAGGGTCAAGAGAGAACAGACCAAGAAACTTGTAGAAATAGAAGCTAGTATCAAGAAAACTCGAAAAAAAATATAAGAACTATCATCTCAAACTCCCTCAACTTTAAATCCCCCACCCAATCCCTCACTCCGCACCTCAATTTTGATTTCTCCCACCCCAAAAGCAAGATCACTACGAGCAGATCCTACCCCAAAAAAATTGGACATGATGTTCAAGGCTTATCATGCTCATCTTCATGTTGGTGGAGTTTGAGGTCTGCAAAATCATGCAAACAACATAAGGAAGAAGAAGAATCTTGGAACACAATAGAAGGTTGAATGAATTACCAAGTAAAATGTACAAAGATAAGGAATCCATTAGGGTTATAGGCGTATGTACAAGATGGGGGAAAAATCCTAAAGAGGGAAAAAAGTGCCCTGATGGTGTGGTCGCACCCCACAAAAATGGTTCTAAGTGTGTTCACACACATCACTACCAAAATATATCAACAAATCCCCCTTGGGAGTGATGCGATGAACAAGGTACTGATACTCATGTATAAGGAAGTGCCAAGCTATGTGGAAAGAGATCAATCCACAAAAGGAATCAAGCCCAAAGCTTTGTGGAAAGCTTCAAACTTCTCCTTAGGCAAAGCCTTTGTGAAAAGGTTTGCAACATTATCTTGTGTGGGCACATATTATGGAAACGTTGGGACAAGCCAGCACTCAGGCCCACAAGGATGAAATTGCAAATGGCTGATGGTCACATAGAAAGACCCTTAGGCTTGCTAGAAGGAATAACCCTCACTACTTGTGATGTAGAGTTTGAGCACACATTTGCTATATGTGACTTTAGCAAAAATCATGCCTATGAGATGATTTCGGGAAGACCATTTATGCGACAGTTGCAAGTGGTACAGGATTGGGGAACAAATTCCTTGTATTTGCAACACTTAGGTGTCACGACCAAGGTTAATCTCAAAGATTACTCTCATAGAGATGTCCCTCCTATCCAATGGAATCCCATCCATAGAGCTAAAGATGATACCGATTCGGTGCATTCCATAGGATCAAGATCCTCATGGATGCATGAAGACACCCACTTATGGATGTGCAAAGTAGCAATAGAAGAAAAGAAGAGAGAAAAAGCCAGAGAGGTAGGTGCAAAGGAAACACATAGATCAATTCAAGACCCAGCCTATGCACCTGTAGTATTTCCGGATGAAGAGTTTGAACCTCACGGCTGGGCAGAAATTTTAGCAACAATAGATGTAGCCATCAATGAAGAACAATGGACACCTCACTGTGACGAGGATGGCTATGACATTTCAGTTTTCTCCATAGATCCAATCATGGGAGATGCAGTTTTAGAAGAGTGCGAACCTAGCCCTGATGCATTTGAGGATGCAAGTGACTCCGATCTAGAGTCAATCATTATGGACCCACCTTTTGCATCAGATGAAGAATACTTCTATGAAGTAGAAGCTCATCCTCAGAGACATGGAGAGCTTACAAATGATGTAAGGTTAGCCACACAAGTGACCCCTAAGAATGAAGGAAAGAAAAGAAAGAAGAGAGAAGTCACACCAGAAGAGGAAGAATCTTTGTTTGAGGTCCCTGAAAACTTTAAAAAGTATGAGATAGACAATAGAAGAGTCATGGTAAGAATGCCTAAACGCGAGGCACAATCAAGAGAGGCCTATGATAACAAAGAAACCACCAAGAAAATAGTGGTAGCCCTAGAAGAAGGAGAGGAGAGATGCACTTACATAGGACATGACCTGACAGAAGAAGAAGGGTGCGAATTGATAGCCTTGCTAAGAGAATACAGAGATGTATTCGCTTGGAGTTACAAGGATTTGAAAGGTGTAGACCCGGACATATGCTCACACACTATCCCCATGACCTGAGATGCTAAGCAAAAGCCATACACATACAATGATAATTATGCTGCCAAGATCAAAGAAGAGATAGATCGTCTGGTTGAAGCTTGATTCATCTATGAAATTGAGCACACTGAGTGGGTATCCCCCATTGTAGTTGTGCCCAAGAAGAATGGAAAGCTACGCGTGTGCATTAACTTGAAGAAGGTTAATGCAGCCACTATTCGAGACAACTATCCGCTTCCTATCACTCAGCATCTGCTAGAAAGAGTAGCAGGCAAGGAAGTGTACAGCTTCCTTGATGGATTTTCGGGCTACAATCAGGTAGCCATTGCTCCAGAGGACCAGCATAAGACTGCTTTTGCCACAGAATGGGGCATATTTGCCTTTAGGGTAATGCCATTTGGGCTTACCAATGCCCCTGCAACCTTCCATAGACTGATGTGCCATGTATTTAAAGAATTCCTGAGGAAGAATTTAGAGGTCTATGTTGATGATCTTTGTGCACATTCCAACATTAGACAAACACATATACCTGAGCTCAGGCAAATCTTTGACAAATGTCGAGAGTATCAAGTCTGCCTAAACCCAGAAAAGTGTGTTTTCATGGTCAGGCAAGGCAAGATTCTAGGAGACATAGTGTCAAAGAATGGCATATCCACTGATGAAGAGAAAGTAAGAGCCATAGCAGAGTTACACCTAGGCCAAAGAATGTCAAGGAAGTACAAGCTTTCATGGGGCATTGTGGCTATTACCGACGCTTTATACACATGTACGCCATCATTGCCAAGCCACTGTACGGCCTTTTGACCAACTTTGAGTGGACTAATGAATGTGAGGACTCCTTCAATGAGCTCAAAAGGAGATTGTGTTCAGCACCAATCTTGACAACACCAGATTGGAATAAGCCCTTCCATGTTCATGTGGATGCATCCAATTATGCTATTGGATGTGTGCTTGCACAACCTACGGGCAAAGGTAATATGGATCTTCCAATTGCCTATGCTAGTAGACAGTTGAATGCAGCTGAAAAAAATTATACCACCACTGAACGAGAGGGATTAGGCATGGTATATGTAGTTAAAAAGTTTAGACACTATTTGCTTGCAAATAAGTTTAAATTTTTTATCGATCATCAGGCATTATTGTACTTGGTAAACAAACCATGCAATACAGGGCGATTAGTAAGATGGTTTCTCTTACTAATGGAATATGACTTTGAAGTGGTGGTGAGGAAAGGGAAGACTCACTTGAGAGCATACCATCTCTCTAGGCTCACATCTGGAGAAGCCGCACAAGGAGTATCAGATGACCTTCCTGATGCTTACTTGTTTAATTTGGAAGTTGTACCTCAGTGGGCTAAGTCATTTGCCAGTATTGACATACGGGCCTAACCAACCAGTCATAAACACTCAAGATAGGGAGGTAGTAAAAGCCCAGAAGTACCATATCATGGCAAGAAGCATGTACAAATAGACAGATTAAGGGATATTGGCTTGTTGTGTGGAAGAGGACGAGTACGCAAAATGGTTGCAATCAGCACATGTAGGTGCATTAGAGCAACACCATTTGAGGCAAAGGACTTTACAGACACTAAGGAGATTCGGAGTGCATTGGCCTACTATGGAAGCTGATGTACATAAGATGTGTAAAGAATGCCCAATCTATTGCACTAAACCACCCGTGGAGCATGCCACTCTTTATCAAGTATCCATAGTGCCAGATTGGAGTGAACCACTAGTAACCTTCTTGAGGACGAAAACATTCCCGCAGGATATGACCTTGGCCAGACAAAGAAGCCTAGAACAAGAAGCCCTAGATTACTCACTCATTGGTGATAATCTATACAAGCGTGGTAAAGATGGTTACCTGAGACTATGTGTCCATGAGAGTGAATATATCAAGATCTTGGAAACTACTCACCAAGGTGTAGCAAGAGGACACTTTGGACCAGATCGGGTGATCAAGGCAATCCTATTTGCAGGATTATGGTGGCCGACCCTTCACATGGATGCACATACCTATGTGAAGAGGTGTGATGTTTGTCAACGAACTCACTATCCTATACGCAAAGATGAGATGCCACTAAAGCCTATGATGGGTGGACGTGCATTCTCTAAGTGGGGAATAGACTTCGTTGGTCCTATTAATCCCCCAGCTAGGGGTTCGCATGCAGAGTATATTATTGTGGCCACAGACTATCTAACCAAGTGGGTAGAGGTACGAGCTACGACAAAGAATGATGCTCAGATGACAGCTAAGTTCTTATTTGAGAATGTGTTCACTAGATACGGGCTACCCATAGAGCTAGTAAGTGATAGAGGCACCCATTTCTTGAATGAAGTTATTGAAAATCTTCTCCAAGAATTATTGGTAGTACACAAGAAGTCTGCTCCCTATCACCCACAAGCTAATGGGCAAGCCGAAAGCACAAACAAGATTCTATGCAATGTGCTTACCAAATTAGTGAATAATAAACGCTCTTATTGGGACAAACAGCTACACCATGTTGTTTGGGCATACCGAGTTGCCTACAAAACGGTACTCCAAGCCACTCCTTTTCAGATGGTGTTTGGCCAAAACGCAGTGCTACCATTGGACTTCTTGATACCTACACTAAAGGTAGCACAGGAGCACGAGTGTACAGGCCATGAGCTCTCCTCTAGGATCTTTGACCTTGAGCGATTAGGAGAAACAAGACTGAGGGCTGCCGCAGGGATATATGCAGCTAAGAAGCGACAGAAGGCATACTTTGACGCCCATGTTAAGGATAAAGGCTTGAAGGCAAGAGATTTAGTTTTAGTCTACACCCTGAAACAACATGCGAGGAAATTAGAGAAGCGTGGCTATGGACCTATGATCATAAATAGGATCTCAACGAGTGGAGCAGTACAACTAGCCACATTAGAAGGCGATATTCTACCTAGCTACATAAGCGGGTGCAGAGTCAAGTTATATCAAGAACCTCTGACTGAAGAGATGCTAAATCGACTCAACATTGCCAAAAAACGCAAAGTGGAAGAAAAGCGAATTCGGGAAGAAGCTCAAGCAGAAGCTTTAGAACGCATCAGAAGGATGAAGTTGAGACGACAAGGTAGGGATCAGCCCAGGGCAAATGACTATGCGGACCCAGGATGTCATATGGCAATGTGTGAAGTCTCCAAAATAAGTGCCCATAGAATAATCGATCGACGTCCGTTTGTGACCTTAGAGATAGGACAAGGAATTAGTGCAAAGACTATGTGAGCATTGATTGAATCAGGTGCAGCCACTAGTGCAGTGAAACTCTCTTACTATCGAGAATTGGAATTAAAAGTCAATCCTATAGAGGCATATCTCATAGGATTGGGAGGTGTGGAAACCCCTTGCATGGGCGAGGTGGAGCTTCCCCTCCACATTCAAGATGTCTTAATGACAGTGAAAGTACTAGTGTGTCAAGATGAGGACCTCACTGAGCCTCTGGTCTTGGGTCAAGACTGGATCTATGACCATGCAGTCAACTTAAACCTAAGGAGTGGACTTCTTCAGGTTTGGGTCAATGAGAAACGCATTACAATTGAGTTAGAAAATGAAGCACTCAAGGAATTAGGCAAGGCACACACTCCTGGTCCTTCCAGGAGTACACATGAAGATGACCATGTTGTTCTTGTCCAAAACTATGTGATGTAGAGGAATGATGATCTCAATAAAGAAGTCAAGGACACAACGGAACTCCCTTCTTTTCCAAAGGCCAGAGGGATGCAGCAACCAACGGCAGATCAAATACAAAAGACTACCTATGCTGGAGGCCAAAAGAACGTGAGAAGCAGGATGTCTCAGCCATTGAAACAAGTGTGGGTGCAGAAAGGCGAACAGCGTGTTGCGATCAAGCCAACCACACGGGCAAAACTTCTTATTAGTAATCAACAACACGACACTAATAAGAAGTCTTTCATAAATTCTTTTGCGAAAGTGAAGTCTATTTGGGTACCCAAGAAGTAGATGAAGGCTAGCCCACGATCAAGAAAAATTTGGGTGCCTAAGGCTTGCTTGCCGGCTCAAATAGCTACACAGAGGCCACACCCTATACAACATGGTTCACTCACTCGAACATCTGATACCCATTCTTATACATCACACACGAACACATATTCTTCCATGGGCACAAGTAGAATCACTTGTAAATGGGTCCCTAAAAAGCCTCATTTCCAAGCAGACACTCTTATAAAGCCCTCCAGAGTCTCCACAAAATCAAGACCAATAGCCATTCTGTTTGTTTGGCAGCCCAAAACGTGTAATAAACCCCCCGATCCTCATTTGTAAATTCATACCCACTTACTAACTACATCACTCACACACCGCATCTTTCCATTTAGCTCTTAGGATTATCCATTCTCTAACTACACACACGATCATCGAGCACTTATTGACCTACTAACTTATCACTAAAATCATGTTAATGTTGTAATGGGGACACATGAACGCTTGGTGTCCGTTAGCAATGTTAACATTCATTTGTATATTCTCACAGAACTGGTGACCAGTTTCCTTTATATGGCCGAGGCAGGAACTAGCTCCCAGGCGGGCACCAGCCCTCAGATTGTGGATATTGAAAGTCTTCCTATTGAGGAGGAATTGAAGGAGCGTCCAGTGGCACTGAGAGCATTACATGCCATACCAGTGTAGAATCCTCCACAGGGGCACACAATGCCAGTCAACAAAAACTCACATTGGTTCAGTGACGTGGCAGGACCTCTGGGAGAAGGCACTTACCTGTGGGAGGCAGAGATAGAGTTCAACGGGCGCTGGGGCAGGTATCACTTCTTCACCAGGGAATTTGAGAGACTTCAAAATAATGAAGGGCTGAAACCGATATGGAAGAAGGTAGGACTATACGATTACTTCAAAGCCCAATTGCCAAAGCCCGACTTTCTTAGATGCTCGTATTTGATTAGCACCCTCACTCCGAGCAAAAAGAAAAAGGTTTGTCCTCCCATCTCTCACACGGGGCAATGAGCTGAAGCGGTTCAAATTGACGAATAATTTGGTAAGAGAAGCCCTCGACATGAAAGGTATGCATATCCCCATCAAAAAAGAGACAATGGTCCCAGATAACATGAAGAACAGGAATCTGACTAAACTAAAAGACATGGTGGCAATGAAATCGACTATTGCCATTCACTTGCAAATAGTCATGCAGCATTTCGCATTCCCCACTCAAGAGAGGTTCACAATGCCACCCAAGAAGATATGGTTAAGTCTATATTTAGCAGATGCCTTCGATCTAACAATCAACATGCCTCACTGGATTATTGACCAAATCCACTTGGCACATCAACGGTGGTATAAGAAGCAAAAATCGGTACTGTATGGATGTTGTGCTCTCACGAGGATCGTTTACAGGTGCTTGGCATATGATGTGCCGATCCAACATGCTCTTGTGTGGACCAGGGTGCAAGAATTTCAACGCAGACTATTAACTGCAGGGCCTCCATCCAAGAAAATGAGAGGTGCAATTCAGATGCCTTGTGCATAGGCCCGAGGTGCTACATTGACACTAGAAACCACCCCACGGCTTCCCAGGCGAGTGCAACCATCGCTATAAGGTTACCAAGGCACAGCACAGAAGGCCCGAACCTAGTGTTTCCACCAGTACCAACTGACTTAGAGTTCCCTCATGGCTTTACATTGGAAGATCTAACGGATGAGGAGGTGGCCAGAATAATCAATGCTACCAATTTAGAAGTGGAAGCATAGCAGGCAAGTGGGCAGCAGACAGATACCGTCTGTTGAGAGCAGTATGGGCACCCAAGGACTGACTAGACAAGGAAGCCAGCGAAGAGAGTCAGAGCGAGGTGAAGGATTAAGTAGACAAAGCAGTCGACGCAAATCTGGCAGATAGGCCCTTCAAATTTTTCCAAATCAACATCTTTATAACAGTGATTCTTATCACTAACAATCATTGTAAATACCATTTCATATTTTTGTAGCTCCATTTTGTGCAAGCCAAGGAGTCCTTGAGCTTGAGGAGCCTTAGAAGTGCCTACATATCAATTTTCGTATTTTTTAGACTCCGTTTAAGCCCTCAAATTGGCCCTGGAACCTAATTTTTAACTAGGCCGAACACTAGGTCTGGACAGGGCCAAAACCTAGTCAAAAACTATAAATAGAGCTAGAGAGCTCATTTTTGAGGGTAGATTGTAATTGAAATGAACTTGTAATAGCTTTTTGAAAGTAATCTAAGAACTCCATTGCTTCTCACTCTTTGTCTTGCCGTGTGTGCGCGTGTGTGTGTATGTGTGTGCATGTTTGTGTGCTTCTCACTCACGCACTTGAGCCTCCACTTGCTCGAGGTCTTCATACCATTCTCACGTCTTCCCGGATTGACATTAAAGGAGGTGCTACTCATCACTGAGCTACACCAAATTTTGGCGCCGTTGCCGGGGATCGAGCTTTGAGGACGAGCGTGTGATGGTAAGACGTAGAGTTGAGACGTTGGCGTCGTAGGTAATTTCTTTCCTCCTCTTGTTTTTCTCTTCCTTACCTCACCACCATCATCACCATCATCATCCTCACCATCTCCCACCTCCATCTCCATCATCGCAAAAATTTCAGTTTTTTGATCATATCTCCTTCCTCCTTTCATTTCCCTCATTCCACTTGTGAGAGAGAGCGAGAGAGCCATATTGTGTGCGTTATTTTTGCATGTTTGTTGAGTTTCTTGCAGGTTCCAGCAGCATCATCCCCTCCAGCACGTTGCACAGGTACGAAAATGTGCAGAACTGTCTCGCAGTCGCCAGCTCCTGTCGATCGCGATTGACAGAAATTTTCATCTTTTGGTAAAATTAAGTGTACCACAGTCGACTAGAGACCTTGCACATCACAAATCCACAAAAAGTTTTGGAAAATTTGCATTTTTTCAGTCCATCGCGATTGATAGCCAGTCAATCGCGATTGACACTGTCCATCGCGACGGACAGCCAGTCCATCGCGATTGACAGACCCCGACGGACACGCGTCCATCGCGACGGACACCCCTGTCGATCGCGACTGACAGAAAAATCGCGATTGACACTAGTCCATCGCGATTGACACCAGTCCATCGCGATTGACACCAGTCCATCGCGATTGACACCAGTCCATCGTGATTGACACCAGTCCACCGCGATTGACACCAGTCCATCGCGATTGACACCAGTCCATCGCGATTGACACCTGTCCATCACGATTGACAGCCCAGTCGATCGCGATTGACAGCCAATTTCGGCCAATTTTTTAGGGGTTTTTTTAATTTGAAGAATTTGGCTAATTTTGGACATGGATCATGGACTCTAGAGCACATAAGGAGGCTATAGGCAAATAACCCGAGGAAAACTTGTTGCCCTGTTGGCCTGTTTGAACACTGTTTTAATCCCTGAAGCCTGAACTGACATAACTTTTTCATACGAAATCCGTTTGTTGTGATTTTTGTTTTGTTGGAAAGCTCGTGGGGAGTACAACCAAAACTTCCACTGGTTATGTGAAAATTAATATCAGGATTATTAGATAGGGTATTTTGAAGTTGACCATACCCCAAGGTAGGAAAACTGAGGGATCCTTGGGATTGTTTTCCATAAAGGCAAAGGATAATTTGGTATGTGAGTTACATGCATGAAAGTGGTCTATTGTGTCATTTGAATCGAAGTCTTGAGCTAACCGTGGGACTTTTACAGGTCCAGTAAGAGCACTTGAGGGCATTCTAAGCAAGAGTAAGTGCAAGCTTGGGAACACACGTCCTGGGCACACTAGGGCAACAACACAAGGAAAGAAACTCAAGGTTGGAAAATCCTCAACTCCCTTTGTCAATTCCTAGCTTAGGCTAAGAACGACTAGTGCTAGGAGTAAGTCAGGACAACGATAGGAATCAATCAAGTTGAAGACTACCTATGCACTCAAGTTCAAGATTAAACATAATCTCTTCGTGATGCGATAACCTTAAAGGAAAGAATCTAACGTGGAACGATCAACTTACAGTGCGAAAATTGACTCAAATATTCCTGACGACGTGATTTCCGACTAGAGCATAAACACGATAATCGACTAAAAAAGAATCAAGTGACTGATACAAAAGAACTCAGCAACGAGGTTGTACTTGGGCAAATTTGGGCTATTCAATTAGGCTTATGAACCTTAGATCAGGGCGACATCTAGGGAGAGATAGACAAAGTCTTAGGTCTTCAGAGGCTAGTGTCAACCACACTGCTAGGTCTTGGGCCCAGCAGTTGAGCCTCTGAGACTAGTGAATCAGAGATGTCTCAAGGCATGGACCGACCTACGGGAAGTTCAGGAGTGCCATACTTACACAGGGTAGAAGGCCCGTACAAGACGCAGCTGGAATACCTTAGGACCAACCGATTAGGTGCGAGCATCTATGAGGATAGCCTAGGAAGATCCGTGGTCCAAATCAAAAACCCAGACCAATCTATTGGGCTAGAGCACCCTGCTGTCAAGTTTGAAAAGGGTGTGTTGAAGCTCAAAGTCAAGGACAAAGCATGGAAGCACATCAAAAGGTGGACACACGAGGAAAGGGAGCAAGTAGGGAGCTCCAAGAAGTGTATGTCAAATTTTCAGAAGAATCCCCTACAAAAATAGTGATTTTCATCACTAGAAACCATTGTAAATACCATTATCTATTTTTAGTAACTCCATTTTGTTCAAGCCGAGGAGTCCTCGAGCTTGAGGAGTATTAGAATTACCATCGTACCAATTTTCATAATTTTTAGACTTCGTTCGAGCCCTCAAATAAGCCCTGGAACCTAATTTTTAACTAGGCCGGACACTAGGTCTGGACAGGGCCAAAACTAGTCAAAAAACTATAAAAAGAGCTAGAGAGCTCATTTTTGGGGTTAGCTCGTTAGAGAATAGAACTTTTGTAAGAGAACTCTTTTGCAATCTAAGCTTTCCATTGTTCCTCTCTTTGATCTTACTTTGTGCGCGTGTGTGTGTATGTGTGTGCATGTTTGTGTGCTTTCACTCACGCACTTGTGCCTTCACTTGCTCGTGGTCTTCATACCGGTCCTCACGTCTCTGCGGATTGACAAGTAAAGGAGGTGGTGCTTACGCTTGAGCTACACCAAATTTTGGCGCCGTTGCCGGGGAGAGAGCTTCGAGGACGAGCGTTGTGATGGTAAGATCGTAGATTTGCGACGTTGGAAGGTAAAAAAAACTATCATTTCAGTTCATTTTCTGTTTTTTCCTCTTCATCTTCATCATCATCATCATCTCCACCTTCTCCCATCTTCTTCTTCATAGAAATTTCTTGTTTTTTAGTGCATTTTCACCATCTTCATACCATTTTTCATGCATTATTGTGTGGGAAGGAGTTAGGAGAAGCAAGGGAGAGCAAGCGCTGTGTTTTTTTTCATGATTTTCTGCTCATACGGAGCTCGCCATAGCCGGCGCTCAGAAATTTGAATTTCCCGCCAAAAAACGCGATTCTGTGATGAAAATCGCGATTCTGTGAAAATTCAAAATTTTTTGAAAAATCACGATTTTCAGTTTTCCCGCCTAAAAGTTGGTTGAAAAAATCGCGATTCTGTGTTTTTCTCAAAAAAAAACGATTCTCTGCTCAAAATCGCGATTCTCTGAAAAACACGATTCTCTGCTCAAAATCGCGATTCTCACCAATCACGATTTTCAGCAAAAACACGATTTTGTGAAAAAGGCGATTCTGTGAAAACACGATTTTTTGCTCAAAATCGCGATTTTCAAAAACACGATTTTGTGCTCAACATCGCGATTTTCATGTGAAAAATACGATTTTCAAAAAACACGATTCTCTGCTCAAAATCGCGATTCTCACCAATCACGATTTTCAGCCAAAAATACGATTTTGAGAAAAACACGATTCTGTGTGACAAAATCGCGATTTTCAAGTCAAAAACACGATTTTGAGAAAACACGAATTTTTGCTCAAAATCGCGATTTTCAATTCACGATTTTCTGCTCAAAATCGCGATTTTCAGTCAAAAACACGATTTTGTGAATCACGATTCTCTGAGTCAAAATCGCGATTTTCAGAAACACGATTTTGTGATCAACATCGCGATTTTCAGAAACACGATTTTGTGATCAACATCGCGATTCTCTGAAACACGATTTTGTGATCAACATCGCTCTGAAACACGATTTTGTGATCAACATCGCGATTCTCTGAAACACGATTTTGTGATCAACATCGCGATTTTCAAATCACGATTTTCTGCTCAAAATCGCGATTTTCAAAAACACGATTTTGTGCTCAACATCGCGATTTTTTTGACTTCACAGCATCGCGATTTTCAGAAAGTTCACAAAATCGCGATTTTCTCCAAAGGTCCTGTTTGCCTGTTTTGACCCCAGGAGCCTGATTTGACATAACTTTCTCATCCAAAGTCCATTTTTGAGCTCTATAGCTTGTTGGAAAGCTCGTTTCAAATCCTACACGATCTCAACTGTTTTTTTCAAGAATAATGCGTTGATTTTGAGATAGGATAATTTGAAGTTGACCCTCAGGTGGGACTAGGGAACCAAGGGGGCTCTAAAGAATTGTGAACCATACCAAAGGGAAAATTTGGACTCTTGACTAAAGCTTATGAACCTGAGATCTGGTAGACACTTAGGCAAGGATAAACAAAGCATTAGATCTTCTGAGGCTAGTGTCAACCATACATCCAAGTCTTGGGCACAACAACTAAGTGGTCATCTTTTACTCAGATCAGACACAAGTGATTCAGAAATGTCTTTTAGTATGGGAAAACCTGCAGGTGGCTCAGGGACTGCCCATGTACAAACACCGGAAGGTCCCTATAAGACACAGTTGGAATATATACGGACCAACCAATTAGGTGCTCGCATCTATGAGGATGGTCTGAGGCGATCAGTGGTCCAACTCAAAAATCCAGATCAATCCTTTGGACTTGAACACCCGGTGGTCAAGTTCGAAGAGGGTTCATACATTGATAAGGAAGGAACCATGTATGTGGTTACCAACCAACCAGATAGGACCGATGAGTTTGGAAATATCATTCATGAGAATGAGATAGGAGACCTAGAACAAGGAAACGTAGGACAAGGACCCCAGACTCCTAGAGGTAAGTCAGTTTTGACCCGAGTGATCACTCCGGACTGGATCCCTCAAGACAACAAAAGCATAGAACTATTTTTGAATAGAGAAACAGAGGAAGCCTTTTGGAGGTTCAAGCCAGATCAACCTAGCCAATTGGGCATAGTGATCATCTATGAATTCAAAGATCCTGAGATACCAGGCAAAGTTGTCTACCTGGATAACACATCAGAGAAAATTTTCTTGGTAACGGAACATGATAGACATGCATATACATGGAAGAATGATATGATTTTCCCCCCACCAAGATCCGATGTTTCCCATGGCCTCCAAGGGGTAGGATCATCCCAGGCTCATGAAGCCCAGAGAGAAAGAACTAGAGAGAGACCTGAGGTAAGTTTTGCACACACCGTGGGCAGGAATAGGTCAGGATTGGAAAATGAAAGACCTGAAAGAGAGAGACATCAAGCACATAGGCAACAAAGAGATGAACAGGATTTTCCATTGCCTAGACCCCGGGAGTACCCAAGAACCCTTAAACCCAGTCACGTGATCAAGGCAATGAAGAACTATTTCGATGGGACAGGGGATCCTTATGATCATGTGGCCGAGTACAAACAAGTGCTGAGAGCCGAACAAATTGAGGACTGGTTCACCCAGTACGAGGCATTTGGTTTGACCCTTAAAGGCACTGCCTTAGCTTGGTTTCAACCATTGAGTAGAAGCAGCTATCGCGATATAGGTCAACTGCTAGACGAATTCATTGTAGAATTTTCCAAGAGTGGTATCAGGCATAACACATCGTCCCTGATCCATAGTTTCAAGCAGACACCCCAAGAAACAGTGCGACTAGCAGGTAGAAGATTCAGACAGTACCTAGAAAGATGCCCTGCTCCAGAGCTACCCACACCAGCCAAACAAGTGGCTTTGTTTTTAGATGGCTTATTGAGCACAAAGTTAAGATCCTATGTATACTTGAAAGATCCTAGATCCATAGAAGAGTGTGTGCGGACGTGCATAGACATAGAAGATAACTTGGGTGAGGAGTTAGGATTGGCCAAACTCTACAAAGATTCGGATAGTTCTACTAGTCATAATTCAAAGATCTCCACAGAAATAGAAGAGATAGCTGAGCAAGTTGCCAAGAAGCTGGGAGTCCAAAATAAACAAACACAGGGAGTCACTTCATTGAATCGGTGCTATACTTGCGGAGGCGACCACATGGCTAATGTATGCCCAATGCAAAACCAAAACATTAGAGAAAGGAATGCTCCATATTGCACTATTGAGAGAAAATACACAAACCACACGGCTCAAGATTGTCCCTACAATAGGCAAGCTGTTAGACAGAATTATCAGCAACCTTACCCACAAGGTAGGTATCAGAACCAATACCAACAACCATATTATAGACCACAACAGCAATATCAGGCACCATATAGGCCACAACCTGTCTTGGGAAACCAACCACCAGCTCCAGCCAACGTGATTCCAGTCAAATATGCTGTGGGAGAGGAAAATCCAAATAGAGCTTTGGTGCCACTAACCCCATTGATACCAGATAATGACTCTCATGCTCATAGTTCAGACTACTCCCATGAAGGTAGTCCACATGCTTATTACACAGAGTCACCTGAACATAGTGAGATTTACTCGTATCAATATGAGGCACCGCCTATGGAGCAAAATTGGGAGCCAGAATACTCCAATGTCATGTACACAAATCCTAACCCTAGGCCCCAGTTGAGACAAATGAGACCACTAGCCCCTAGAGGATCTTGTTTCAGATGTCATGGTGACCATTTCATTCGTGACTGTCCCCACCCACCATCTCCGAGTCAAGGACAGGCTATCACAATACAGGCTTTTTGTCCTGATTGTGGCAAAGACCATCTCCCCAGAGATTGTCCAAGAAACCCCTCCAGTGCACCCAAGATTACACCCATTAATGTGGTAGGCTTAGTGGCAGGTTCAAGTTCAAGTAGTAGCAATGTGGCTCCTATACAAGCTGTCACTAGAGCACAAGCCTTAAAACAGGATAAACCTGTAGAACAATCAGAGTCGAGTGAATCAGGAGAGCCTAGTAAGAGGAAAACAAGAACATGGAAGGATACCAGAGAGAAGGCCAATCGTAAGTGGAATAAAAAGTTATCGGAACTAGAAGAAAGCTTAAAAGAAGCGAAAACAAAAATAGAAGACATTGCATCTCAAAGCCCCTCGCATGCCGAAACTCCACCCACTCCACCTCATCCCACCCCACCACCCATTGTAAAAAGACCACAACCAGGGTCTGTTCTTGCAGATCCAACCCCAGAAGGCTTGGACATGATGTTCAAGGCCTACCAGGCTCGACTTCAAGAAGGGCCTACAGCGGCAAACCTAGACAAGAGTTACCCTAGAGCAGATTTAGAGATTGAACGGATGAAAATGTGCATGAAAATGGTAGAACAAGCTCAAGCCATACTTGAGACTAGTCAAAAGTTCAATCAGACGAACTCTATCAAATCAGATTTGCATTTCCAGGGCTTACTAGAATGATTAGAGCAGTTGGTAAACAAACCACAAGTTTCTCTACTTTCGTCACTATCATCATCACCATCATCATCATCACCATCTCCCACGTCCATCTCCATCATCGCGAAAATTTCAGTTTTTTGACTATATCCCCATCTCCACCTCATTTCCCTCATTTCACTTGTGAGAGAGAGCGAGAGAGCGAATTTGCATGTGCTATTTTTTGCATGTTTTGTGAGCATTCTGCAGGTACAGGCCGCATCATCATCCCCAGCACTCTGCGCAGGTACGGAAATCTGAGTAACTGTCTGTGTGTCGCCGAGCTCTGTCAATCGCGACCGACTGAAAACTTGCTCTAATTGCTAAACAAAGTGCATATCCATGACCTACAGGCCTAGAGCTTCCCAAAAATGTGTTTAGTTTTTTGAAATTCCACAGATTTCTGTCAATCGCGATCGCTCTGTCAATCGCGATCGACAAACCACGACGGACAGACCTGTCAATCGCGATCGACACGTCAATCGCGACCGACAGCCCACGACGGATCCGTCAATCGCGACCGACACGGTCAACGACTGTTTGACCACGATCGACAGACCCTCGCGACCGGCCTGTCAATCGCGATCGACTCATCAATCGCGACCGACAGAGTCAACGACCCTTTGACCACGACTGATTGACTTTTCGTAACCCCTGTCAATCGCGACTGACCAGTCAATCGCGACTGACAGCCACGACGGACCTGTCAATCGCGATCGACACGTCGATCGCGACTGACCTGTCAATCGCGACCGACAGACTTTGCGAACGCGTTAGAAGGGCAAATTAGGTCAAATTTTCAAGGCAAAATTATTGGTCTAAATTTTGATTGAGTGTGGGACAAACACTAGGGTGTAGTATTGCATCGTGAGGCCGTGCCACAAGCTACTCGAGTATTCCTGTTTGACTGTTAGCTTGTGTTGAATTCTGATTTAACTCCCTAAACCCTGAACAGTCCTAACTTTTTCATACGAAATCCAATTTTTGAGCTCTTGGGCTTGTTGAAAAGTTCGTGGCATATACTACACGCCCTCAACTGTTTTTTATAAAGATAATGCGTTGATTTTCAGAGAGGGTATTTTGAAGTTGACCATACCCAGGGGGATCAAAGTCAGGGGTCTTTAGAATTATTTTTCTAAAAATCACAATGCAGATATGTGTTTATGTTACATGAATGAAAGTGGTTGGTTGTGTCCTTTGAATATAAGCATTGAGCTAACCGTGGGTCTTTTATAGGTCCATTGAGAGCAACTGAGAGCGTACAAGGCAAGGTTTCTTTGCAAGCTTGAGAACCGGGTTCTTGAGCACCATAAAGCAAGGGATCAACAAGTAAGGTTGGACACTTTTAACTCCCTCTGTCAAATCATAGCTTAGGCTAAGAACGACGAGAGGTAGGAGCAAGTGAGAGCGACGGTAGGCAGTTATCAAGTTGAAGAGTACCTAAAAACTCAAGTTCAAGCTAAAAACTTAATCTCTGCACTGTCGATAACATAAAGGAAAAGAACCTAACGTGGAACGATCAACCTAAAGTACGAAGAACATTCAAGTGTTCCTGACGACGTGATATCAGACAAGACCATAAACACAATAATTAATAAAAAAGAATCAAGTAACTAATACCAATTGATCGGCAACGAGGTTGTACTCTGGAAAAAAATTGGGTTAATCAGTTAGGCATATGAACCTTAGATCAGGACGACACCTAGTAAGAGAGAGACAAAGCCTTAGGTCTTCAGAGGCTAGTGTCAATCACACTGCAAGGTCTTGGACTCAGCAGTTGAGTCGCCACTCTCATTACCCTAGCTCTGATACCAGTGAGTCAGAGATGTCTCAAGGCATGGACAGGCCTACGGGAAGTTCAGGTGTGCCTTACTTGTACAGGGTAGAAGGCCCTTACAAAACACAGTTGGAATACCTTAGGACCAACCGATTAGGTGCTAGCATCTATGAGGACGGCCTAGGAAGATCTGTGGTCCAGATTAAAAACCCTGACCAATCCATAGGACTAGAGCACCCAGCTGTCAAGTTTGAAAACGGTGCATACCTGGACAAGGAAGGAACCATATACGTAGTCACCAGTCATCCAGATAGGACAGATGAATTTGGAAATGTAATTTCAGAAGCGGACTTAGGTGACTTGGAACAAGGAAACATGGGAGTGGAACCTAGAACCCCTCGAGGTAAATCAGTTCTCACTAGGACTATCACGCCTGAGTGGGTCCCCCAAGATAACAAGTGCATAGATTTGCTTCTCAATCGAGAAACGGACGAAGCCTTTTGGAGATATAAACCGGATCACCCAACTGATATAGGAACAATCATGATCTATGAGTTTAAGGATCCGGATAGCCCAGGCAGAGTGACCTACTTAGATCATGCTTCAGAACGGATCTTTGTGGTGACAGAAAATGATAGGCATGCCTACACTTGGAAGGGCGAATTTATTTTCCCCCAACCAAGATCAAATGTATCCTATGGTCACCCTGGGGCTGGAACTTCCCAAGCTCATGGTACGCAAAGAGATAGAAGTAGGGATAGACCAGAAGTAAGTTTTGCCAACCCAGTGGGCAGAGAAAGAACGAGAACCGAGACGAATAGGGTAGAACCCGAGATGCATAGAGCCCACAGGAACCAAAGAAATGTAGATGGATTCCCTCTGCCGAGACCTAGGGAGCACACAAGAACTTTGAGACCCACCCAGCTAGTTAAGTCCATGAAGAATTACTTTGACGGCACAGGAGATCCCTATGATCATGTGGCGGAATTCAAGCAAGTCTTGAGAGCTGAACAAGTTGAGGATCTATTCACGCAGTACAATGCCTTCGGTCTAACCCTGAGGAATACGGCACTTACATGGTTTCAGCCATTAGATGAGCGCCAGTTCAGGAGCATAGACCAACTCCTAGAAGCATTTATTATTGAGTTCTCCAAGAGTGGCATAAGGCACAACACCTCCTCACTGATTCACAGCTTCAAACAAACCCCTCAAGAGACTGTGAGACTTGCAGGAAGAAGATTTAGACAATATCTTGAAAGGTGCCCTATTTCGGAGCTACCCACATCTGCTAAACAAGTAGCCTTATTCCTTGACGGATTGTTGAGTCCAAAATTGAGATCCTATGTGTATCTGAAAGACCCTAGGACTATAGAAGAGTGTGTACGAATGTGCATCGACATTGAAGATAACCTAGGAGAAGAACTAGAGCTTTCCAAAATCTACAAAGATTCAGATGGTGCATCTAGTCACTCTTCCACACAATCCACATCAATTGAGGAACTCGCAGAGAAAGTGGCCCAGAAATTAGGAGTAACTAGCAAACAAATTCCAAGGTTTGCTCCTATAAAAAGGTGCTATACATGCGGTGGTGACCATATGGCAAACGTCTGTCCCATTATGGCTCAACCCCAAGTAAACCCTAGTAGCCAGTACTGCACCATAGAACGGAGATACACCAATCACACCGCACAAGATTGCCCATACAACAAGCAGGCGGTTAGGCAACCCTACCCTCAGCCCTACCAACAAGGCAGATACCAGAACCAGTACCCTCCACAACCATATGGCAGGCCACAACAAAATTTCCAACCTCAATATCAAAACCAACAAAGGCCTCAGCCTGTGCTAGCACAACAACCCCCAGCCCCAGCTAATGTGATTCCAGTAAAGTATACTGCTGCAGAAGAGAACCTGAATAGAGCTATAGTCCCTGTAACATCCTTGCTTTCTGAAAGTGACCCGAGTGACCATAGCTTTGATTCTACACATGTGGATAGTCCCCAGGCTTACTACATGCAGTCTCCAGAACATGGTGAGTCCTATTATAGCGAAGAGACAAACGAACCTAGTTGGGAATCAGATTACACGAACGTCATGTATGCAAACCCCAATCCTAGGCCTCAATCTAGGCAAGTAAGACCTCCATTCCCAAGAGGACCGTGCTACAGATGCCAAGGAGATCACCTCATTCGTGATTGTCCCTTGCCTCCGCCCACACAACCTCAGTCCTTGACTATCCAAGGCTTTTGCCAAGACTGCGGAAAAGAGCATCTCTTACGAGATTGCCCAAAGAACCCCAATAGCATGCCAAAAATCACCCCTATCAACGTTGTTGGGTTAGTGGTAGACTCCTCAGGAAGTGTCACTTCCACTGCACCAGTACAGGTAGTCACTAGGGCTCAGGCATTGCAGCAAAACCAAGGGGTAGGCCAGGAAAAGAGCCCAGATGCTAGCGATACTGAGAGCCAAAATAAAAAGAGAACAAGAGCTTGGAGAGATAGCCGCGAACGCATGAAAAGGCAATGGGCAAAGAAGATGAGTGAACTTGAGGAAAGTCTACGAGAAACCAAGGCTAAAATCATAGAGATCACATCTCAACCGCACTCTCACACATTCCCACCGCTACCATCCCCATCACCCTCCATCCCTTCACCCTCGAAGACACCCTACGTAACCCACCCACCACCCCAAACAGGATCAGTATTAGCTGATCCCACTCCCGAAGACATAGACATGATGCTTAAAGCATATCAGGCCAGAATCCAAGAAGGGCCAAACGTCACGGATCATGACAAGTGCTATCCTAGAGCTGACCTAGAGATAGAAAGAACCAAACTATGCGCGAAAATGGTCGCATTGGCTCAGACTATGTTTGAAGCCAGTCGCCTTTTCAATTACTCAGGCTCAGCCAAAACGCAATTACACTTGGATGGATTCCTAGAAAAGTTAGAGAGGATAATTGCAAGATCTGCCAAGGAAGAAAAAAATCAAGAGGGAGAGAAAGCAAGCAATAACATGAACCATCCCCCATCGGAAGTTTATGTGGCCAATTCCACTAAACCTTACAACTTCCCATCCTTAGAAAGAATAGAGAGGCCAATAGCACAGCCAGAAAAGGAACCTACCCCTCAAAGAAAGGAAAGGGCAAGAGAATGGATAAGCCAGCCTCTTCAGGAAGCCCGTGGGCCTCCTCAAGAAGCTTATCTTCCCCCCCAAAAGGCAGATGAGCCTCCCTCGGAAGCTCAAGTACCTCCACAGGTTGCCTACATTCCTTCTCAGGGAGTGTATGAGCCTGTTCGGAAAAGTAATAGAATAAGTAATCCTCCCCAAGAAGCTTGTGCTCCAGTCATTTGCGAGAACGAGGAGAGAGCCAACAATAGAATCAGCCCTCCTACACAGGTTGCTTATGCGCCCAATTCTACGGAGCCAGACACTTCTTCTTCTATGAATCGGTTTGCACCAGACTTCCTACGAGAGATTCAAGAAGACAACTGGGATAACGAAAGCGAGGTCGCCCCTCCTTTTGAACTTGTGGACGATGCACACGACCAATTCCCACAAGACATCCCATCTATTTACGGGGAGCATGAGAGTGTTCAGTCTCACGAGAGATTAGACTTCGAGTCTAATTCCATACAAGAGCTACCCCACTTCACAGGCCCATGGGAAGCAAAGTCCACATGTATGAGAGCACCCACAGTCATGGTAAGGAACGACGATTCAGTCATACCTAGGAACACGGAGATAGTAAAGAACACCAAAGTACAGCGCGATCTCACTTTGGAAGAACTGCGCAAGGACAGACCAGAAGTGCGGAAATATGTAGCTAGTCAAGTAACTGAAATTGCAAAACCTCATTCCCGGGTAGGATCCCATAGGACAGTGCCAGAAATTCCCTTGGATAAGATAGGAGATATGTGCGAAGGTGAAGAAGGGAACACCTACCTTCCCATCACCTACCAGGAGTACACCACCAAAGCGATTTTGGACTCAGGTGCAGGAGTTGCAATTGCCACAACCTCCTTATGGAAACGTTGGGGCAAGCCGGCACTCAGGCCGACGAGAATGAAATTGCAGATGGCCGATGGTCACATAGAGAGACCCCTAGGATTGCTAGAAGGGATAACTCTCACCACTTGTGGTGTCGAGTTTGAACATAGCTTTGCTATATGTGACTTCAGCAAAAATCATGCCTATGAGATGATTTTGGGAAGACCATTTATGCGACAATTGCAAGTAGTACAGGATTGGGGAACCAACTCCTTGTATTTGCAACACTTGGGTGTTACGACCAAAGTCAATCTCAAGGATTATTCTCATAGAGATGTCCCTCCTATCCAATGGAATCCCATCCATAGAGCCAAAGATGATACAGAATCTGTGCATTCCATAGGAGCAGGATCCTCCTGGATGCACGAAGACACTCACTTATGGATGTGCAAGGTAGCAGTAGAAGAAGAGAAGAGAGAGAAAGCCAGAGAGGTAGGTGCGAACGAAACCCATAGACCCATTCAAGACCCAGCCTATGCACCTGTAGTTTTTCCAGACGAGGAATTTGAACCCCATGGCTGGGCAGAAATCTTAGCAACAATGGACGTAGCCATCAACGAAGAACAATGGACACCTCACTGTGATGAGGATGGCTATGATATTTCAGTCTTCTCCATAGAGCCAATCATGGGAGAGGCAGTTCTAGAAGAATGTGAACCTAGCCCTGATGCATTTGAGGATGCAAGTGACTCCGATCTAGAGTCAATCATTATGGACCCACCATTTGCGTCAGATGAAGAATATTTCCATGAAATAGAATTTCAACCCCAGAGGCATGGAGAGGTTACAAATGATGTAAGATTAGCAACGCATATGACCTCTAAGGAAGAAGGAAAGAAACGAAAGAAGAAAGAAGTCTCACCAGAGGAGGAAGAGTCTTTGTTTGAGGTCCCAGAAAATTTTAAGAAGTATGAGATAGATGATAGGAGAGTCATGATAAGAATGCCTAAACGAGAAGCACAATCAGGAGAGGCCTATGATAACAAAGAAACCACCAAGAAAATAGTAGTGGCCATAGAAGAAGGAGAGGAGAGATGCACGTATATAGGCCATGACCTGACAGAAGAAGAAGAGCATGAATTGATTGCCTTGCTAAGAGAATACAGAGATGTATTCGCTTGGAGTTACAAGGATTTGAAAGGGGTTGACCCGAACATATGCTCACACACTATTCCCATGACCTCAGATGCTAAACCCTCTAAGCAAAAGCCTTATACATATAACGATAATTACGCCGCTAAGATCAAAGAAGAGATAGATAGACTGGTCGAAGCTGGATTTATCTATGAAATTGAGCACACTGAATGGGTATCCCCCATCGTAGTGGTGCCCAAGAAGAATGGCAAACTGCGTGTGTGCATTAACTTGAAGAAGGTTAATGCAGCCACAATCCGAGATAACTATCCGCTTCCTATCACAGAACATCTCTTAGAAAGAGTGGCAGGCAAGGAAGTGTACAGCTTCCTTGATGGATTTTCGGGCTACAATCAAGTAGCCATAGCTCCAGAGGATCAGCATAAGACAGCCTTTGCCACAGAATGGGGCATTTTTGCTTTTAGAGTAATGCCATTTGGGCTTACCAATGCACCAGCTACCTTCCAGAGGCTGATGTGCCACGTGTTTAAGGAGTTCTTGAGGAAGAGTTTAGAAGTCTACGTTGATGATCTCTGCGCTCATTCCAATGTTAGACAAACCCATATTCCTGAACTCAGACAAATCTTTGACAAATGTAGAGAATATCAAGTCTGCCTGAACCCAGAAAAGTGCGTTTTTATGGTCAGGCAAGGCAAGATCCTAGGACATATAGTGTCAAAGAATGGCATATCTACTGACGAAGAAAAAGTGAGAGCCATAGCGGAGTTACCTAGGCCAAAGAATGTCAAGGAAGTACAAGCTTTCATGGGGCATTGTGGTTATTATCGACGATTTATACACATGTATGCTGTCATTGCAAAGCCCATGTACGGACTCCTGACTAACTTTGAGTGGACGGATGAATGCGAGAATTCCTTCCAGGAGCTTAAACGAAGATTGTGTTCAGCACCAATCTTGACCACACCAGATTGGAATAAGCCATTCCATGTTCATGTTGATGCATCCAATTATGCTATTGGATGTGTGCTTGCACAACCTACTGGTGAAGGTAATATGGACCTTCCAATTGCCTATGCCAGTAGACAATTGAATGCGGCTGAACGAAATTATACCACTACTGAACGAGAAGGATTAGGCATGGTATATGCAGTTAAAAAGTTTAGACATTATTTGCTTGCAAATAAGTTTAAATTTTTTACGGACCATCAGGCATTGTTGTATTTAGTAAACAAGCCATGCAATACAGGTAGATTAGTGAGATGGTTTCTCTTACTAATGGAATATGACTTTGAGGTTGTGGTAAGAAAAGGTAGGACTCACTTGAGAGCAGATCATCTCTCTAGGCTCACATCGGGAGAAGCCCCACAAGGAGTGTCAGATGACCTTCCTGATGCTTACTTGTTTAATTTGGAAGTGGTGCCGCAGTGGGCCAAGCCATTGGTACCAGTATTGACATACGGGCCTAACCATCCTGTGGTAAACACACGGAACAGAGAGGTTGTAAAAGCCCAAAAATACCACATCATGGCAGGAAGCATGTACAAGCACACAGATCAAGGGATCTTGGCTTGTTGCGTAGAAGAGGATGAGTACGCTAAATGGTTGCAATTAGCACATGTAGGTGCACTAGAGCAACACCATTCAAAACAACGAACTTTACAGACTCTAAAGAGATTCGGAGTGCACTGGCCAACCATGGAAGCGGATGTCCAAAAGTTGTGCAAGGAATGCCCAATCTGTTGCACTAAACCACCTGTGGAACATGCCACTCTCTATCAAATATCCATTGTGCCAGATTGGAGCGAACCACTAGTATCATTCCTGAGGACAAACACATTCCCTCCAGACATGACTCTAGCTAGAAAGAGGAGTTTGGAACAAGAAGCCCAGGATTATTCACTCATAGGTGATAATCTATATAAGCGCGGTAAAGATGGTTACCTGAGATTATGTGTCCATGAGAGTGAATATCTTAAGATCTTAGAAACTGCTCACCAAGGTGTAGCAGGAGGACACTTTAGTCCAGATCGGGTGATCAAGGCAATATTGTTTGCGGGCTTCTGGTGGCCCACCCTTCACATGGATGCACATACCTATGTGAAACGGTGCGATATATGTCAGAGGACTCAGTACCCTATACGCAAAGATGAGATGCCACTAAAACCTATGATGGGCGGACGAGCATTCTCTAATTGGGGAATAGACTTCGTAGGTCCTATTAATCCCCCAGCTAAGGGTTCTCATGCGGAATACATCATTGTTGCAACAGATTATCTCACCAAGTGGGTAGAGGTAAAGGCTACGACAAAGAACGATGCTCAAACAACTGCCAAATTCTTGTTTGAGAATGTATTCACGAGATATGGGCTACCTATAGAGCTTGTAAGTGATAGAGGCACTCATTTCTTGAATGAAGTAATTGAAAATCTACTCCAAGAATTCTTGGTAATACACAAGAAGTCTGCCCCTTATCACCCTCAAGCTAATGGACAAGCTGAGAGCACTAATAAGATTTTATGCAATGTACTGACGAAATTAGTGAACACTAAACGCTCTGATTGGGACAAACAGCTACACCATGCTGTTTGGGCATACCGAGTTGCCTACAAAACGGTACTCCAAGCCACTCCCTTTCAGATGGTATTCGGTCAAAACGTTGTGCTACCCTTGGATTTCCTGATTCCTACGTTGAAAGTAGCACAAGAGCACGAATGGACAGGTCACGAGCTCTCCTCTAGGATCTTTGATCTTGAACGATTAGGAGAAACAAGACTGAGAGCCGCCGCAGGAATATATGCAGCCAAGAAGAGACAGAAAGCATATTTCGATGCCCACATAAAGGATAAGGGTTTGAAAGCAGGAGATCTAGTCCTAGTCTATACACTCAAACAACACGCGAGGAAGCTAGAAAAGAGAGGCTACGGACCTATGATCATCAATAGGATATCCACAAGCGGAGCAGTACAATTGGCCACGTTAGAGGGTGATGTTCTCCCAAACTATATTAGCGGTTGTAGAGTCAAGTTGTATCAGGAACCACTCACGGAGGAAATGCTCAGCCGACTCAACACTGCTAAGAAACGCAAAGAGGAAGAAAAGCGCATTCGAGAAGAGGCTCAAGCAGAGGCTTTAGAACGCATCAGAAGGATGAAATTACGAAGGCAAGGTAGAGATCAGCCTGGAACGAATGACTATGCAGACCAAGGATTTCCCATAGCCATGTGTGAAGTTGCAGGAACAAGCTCGAATAGAATAATTGATAGACGTCCTTTCATAACCATAGACATAGGACAAGGAAAGAGTACAAGAACCGTAAGAGCATTGATTGACTCAGGAGCTGCCACTAGCGCTGTTAAGTTGTCTTACTGTCAAGAGTTACAGTTAACTGTCCATCCTGTGGAAGCATACCTCATAGGATTGGGAGGCGTGGAAACCCCTTGCATGGGCGAGGTGGAACTTCCCCTCTACATTCACGAGGAGGCAATGAGCGTTAAAGTACTAGTGTGTCAAGATGAGGACCTCACTGAACCTCTCGTCTTGGGTCAAGATTGGATTTATGACCAAGCAGTCAATTTAAACCTAAGAAGTGGACTTCTCCAGGTTTGGATCAATCATAGTCGAGTTACAGTAGAATTAGACAATGGAGCACTCAAGGAACTAGGAAAGGCACAGACTCCTGGTCCTTCCAGGGGTACACATGAAGATGACCATGCTGTTCTTGTCCAAAACTATGTGTTGCAGAGGAAGGATATTCGCAAAAAAGGAGTCTGGGATGCAAAGGAACTCCCTTCTTTTCCAAAGACCAAAAGAAGGCAACAAACCAAGGTGGATCACAGGCCGAAGAAGCAGAGTACTACCTATGTCAGGGATCCAAAGTACCTGCGCAGCAAAATATCCCAGCAAGTGAAACAAGTGTGGGTGCGGAAAGGCGAACACCCGGTTGCACTCAAGCCAACCACCCGAGCCCAGCCTCTTATTAGTAACCAACAACACGACACTAATAAGAAGTCTGTCGGAAATTCTTCTACTAACGTGAAACATATTTGGGTGCCCAAGAAGTCGAGGAAGGCTAGCCCACAATCAAGACAAATTTGGGTGCCTAAGGCTTGCTTGATGGCACAAGTAGCTACGCTGAGGCCACTACCTAAACAGCATAACGCAGCTACACATACTGCCAGTATTCACTCGTTCTCAACTCTCAAGAACACACCAAGACCCAAGAACGTGCATATAATCAATTGTAAATGGGTCCCAAAAAGGCCTCGTTTTCAAACCACGACACCGGGAAAGCTCGGTAGAGACTCTCCGAAACCGAAAGCAAAGCCCATTCACTGCATTTGGCAGCCTAGGGCCTGTAATAAACCCCCCGACCCCAATGTGTAAATCCGTACCCACTTACTAACTACAGTAGTCTCCTAGGACAACACAAGCACTAACTACACACACTGTCTTCATGCACTTACTAACCACTAACTCATCATCCATCTCATGTTAATGTTGTAACGGGGACAACAACGGATTTATTTTATCCATTACGATGTTAACACTTGGTTCTATATTCTCACAGAACCAATCAGCAAACAGGGCCATGGCAGAAGCAGGTACCAGCTCTCAAGCCGGATCTGGTCCCCAGATCGTGGACATAGAAACACTTCTCCTTGAGCCACGTCTCACCGCAAGACCGCAAGAGCTTCAAGAAGTGCATGTGCTCCCCATCCAGGATCCTCCTCAAGGACACACTTCTCAAGTAGGTAAGCATGCGCATTGGTTCAGTGATGTTGTTGGACCACTGGGCGATGGAACCTACTTCTGGGAAGCAGAATTGGAGTTCAATGGCAAATGGGGTCGATACCACTTTTTCACACGCGAATTTGAAAGCTACCAAAATGCCGAAGTCATGAGATCAGTTTGGGTCAAAGCAGGTGTGGAAAGTTATTTCAGGACTCACTTACCAAAGCCGGATTTTTTACGATGCTCTTATCTGATCAGTACCATCACGCCAAGCAGAGCCAAGGGCGGCGACAGCACCTTTGTGTTGCCATCACTGCTGCCGGGTAATGAGCTCAAAAGATTCAAGTTGACCCTCAATCTGGTAAGAGAAGCGTTGGGTATGTATGGCATGCACATCCCAACAGAAAAGGAAACCATGGTTCCAGGTCGAATGAAGCACAAGGATCTTAATAAGCTCAAGGACATGGTGGCGATGACACCTACCATTGCGCTTCACCTGCGAACCATCATGCAACATTTTGCGTTTCCCGCCCAAGAACGATTCACAATGCCCCCGAAAAAAATATGGTTCAGTTTATATCTAGCAGAAACCGAAAGCCTGCCCATCAATGTGCCACACTAGATCATAGACCAGATCCACCTAGCACATCAAAGGTGGAACAAGAAACAGAAGAATGTGCTCCACGGGTGTTGTGCTCTGACCAGAATAATCTATAGATGCTTGGCTTATGACGTGCCTGTTCAGCGGGCACTCGTATGGTCCCGAGTCCAAGAATTCCAAAGAAGACTATCAGCAGCAGGTCCCCCATCAAAGAAGATGAGGGGGGGAGTCCAACTACCCTGTGCCCAACCAAGGGGAGCTACCGCTACACCAGAAATCACCCCTCCCCAGACACGACGAGTTAGGCCATTCACAATCCGGCTACCAAGACCAAGCACGGAGGGGCCTAATCTGGTGTTTCCACCCATTCCATCCAATTTGGAATTCCCGCAGGGATTTACTCTTGAGGACCTCACGGATGAAGAAATTGCCAGATTAATCTATGACTCTAACCTCGAAGCGGAAGCAGCGCGAGCTCAGGAACCACAACCCAAAACAACATCGGCCCCCACCCAACCCCAAGTTGTAGAAGTCGATGTAGATGAACAAGAGGCAGGAGGAGACGAAGAAGAAGCCGACGAAGAACAACATCAAGAATATGACGAACTCTCGGAGTTAGCAAGTGCCCCAGCATATTCGGCACAAATCAAGAGACTATATCGAACCATGCGACTGGTTCAGGAACAGCATAAGATGTCTCTAGAACAGGGCAAAAGACTCATGAACGACTTGCTAGCTGAGGAAGGTGTGGACGAGTTGTTCATTGAGTCCATGAACCTTCATGCCGACGCCGTAGGACTGGATGAGGCCATTCATGAGGCAGTGGCCTACATCCACAGGTTTGAAAAAAGAGTTCCCGTTCGTCCCAGGAGGTCCGGGAAGCAAATTCACATCAATACATCAGCACCAGGCGAGTCAGCGCAAGCAGAAGAATATCACGAAGCACCGTTGTCACCACCATCCCCACCTCACACTACACAATTCACTCCACCACAGGACACTAGCACCACCACATCCACTACCACTACCATTGTCATGGGCATCCCACTCTCTCCGGGAATCCATTACGGGGGAGTCACCATGCCCACCTTCACCACCCTGTTCACCGATGTCACATCCACTCCACCCACGATTCCCATCTACACCGTCACTCAAACAGTTGACACGATGGAAACCTCACCTGCCACAGCACCACTTCCTCCCCCCATGACACCTTCCTCACCTATACCCCCTCCACCCACATCTCCGCCTACATCCACATCATTCACCTCTCCCATTCCCGTCCCCATTCCCCCTGCATCTTCACCCTTCCCATCATTATTTAATGTAAATAACATATTTTTAGCATTAAACCAATGTGTATACCAGCTCCAGCATGAGTACAAAGCTCTGGACAACCGATATCAGCAACTGGAAACGCACCATCAAAACTTACAAAGACAGTTTCACATTCTACACACAGAAAATGCAGAACTGAATCAACGTTACACGACGCTTGAGCAAGCTCACCAAACATTATTGGCGGCACCCCAACCATCGACAGAATCAGGTGCCAAACAACTAGAAGCTTTGCTCGAGGTATACCAAGCCGATAATCTCAAAGTCCGGCGTAACCTGGCACTTCTCAGAAAACACATGGCGGCCGCCCTTGAGGAAAACAAGAGATTGCAGCAGCAAAATGAAGCAAATCTAGAAGCTGCAATGGAAGGCTCTCCACACGAAATTGATCCAGAGCAGTTTAAAGCTGTGCCCTCAGAGACAATGAAGACCATCTTGGACAGCTATGCAGATCTATTAGAAGCTCATGATGACTTGGAAAGGGAACGGGATGCGCTGCGCAATCAACTCCAAGAGCAACAGACAGCACCCAAAGTCACAGAAACGACCACGACTTCAGAGGAAGTCAAGGCATTGAAAGAGCAGGTGGCCGAATTACAGGCAAGATTACTCACACATGAAAGGCAACCCTCTCCAGTTGTCGAACCAGAACCCGAGGATTTGGTACCCATCGAGGTAGATGAGACGTATGAGGAACCTTACGTTCCTATGCCAATGCCAGGTGGTGAACAAACCGCAGAAGGAATGGATACGCTAGAAATCGAAGTACCTGAGTGGCTCCAAACACTAGAGAAAACGGCATCAACTCATGAAGATCGAGTGGCAGTTCAAATCCAATCTATGGCAAAGATAGAGGACACTATTATTAAATCAGAATACTTCCGCAGCATGTCCCACCATAGATGGATCGGAACCAATGATGATCAATACGTGCCCTATTGTATACTCCTGGCGGACTACAATGCAGAAATCCAACATAGATGTGGCAAACCTCCAACGGTTGCTACACAATTTGGGCCAGATGATATCCCAGAGAGCGCCAAAAAAGGATCCATTCATCAACCCACTTGGAGGATCCGACTCCTCGAAACCTACCCGGAGATGGTTCGCACCTGGACGAATATGCCTCTTTTTATTAAATATAACCCTTGTTATGTTCCTGTACTCCGCAGACGCACATGGCCAGAGTTTACCATTGCAGTCAAGACTATCAAGGGATGCGCCAAATGGTTAAACTACGTCTATCTAGCACCCCCTCAAGGGCCTCCCACCGTCAATTACATGATTTCCACTATACGGCACTGGAGCATCCGATTAAGGAATACCCCTGATGTAATGGCCCAGATGTGCATGAAAATTTTTGAGTTAATGCTTATTACATTCAGGACCTTCAAGAATATCAAGGACCCACACTTCTCAGGCGTCGGATTCCTTACAGGAAACCAAGATTTAGTTTATGACATGAGCACCACTCCTTCCATAGAGGTGATATACGCTTGGCACGCCAGAATAAAATACCTCCCAGCCTGCTTTAAACAAACATTCGAAGAGATGTTCATAACAGGGTTCTGGGAATACCACTCAGAAATATTTGTACCCAGACCCTCACATCTCCTCCATTTATTTGCTGTGGAGCGAACCATTCACTCAGAGCAGTTACGGGTGCCACATCCAGATGTCCCAGGGCCAGTCAATTGGGATGCATTGCTGACAGATCTAGCAAGGGGACTCAGGTTAGAAGAACACCACCTCGCCGCCGATGTTGTACAATACTACGTCCAAAAAGCAGCTAGACAAGGGTCTGTCAGGGGCGACAGACGCGAGAGTGGGGGGGGTGTTGGCAGTAGCCTTGGTACACCAGGACTTACAAGACGTGAAAGTCAAAGAAGGGAGTCAGAGCGAAGGGACAGCACAAGCAAACAGGGCAGTCAAAGAAGATCTGGCAAGTAGGCCAATATTTTTTCAAGACATTAATGCAAATCAAGAGATGGACATGCAGGGAGGAAGAGCAAGTAGGGAGCTCGAAGATATGTATGGCAGATCACTAGAAGAAATCCCTACAACAACAGTGATTTTTATCACTAACAATCATTGTAAATATCATTTCACCTTTTTGTAGCTCCATTTTGTGCAAGCCAAGGAGTCCTTGAGCTTGAGGAGCCTTAGAAGTAGTTGCGTACCAATTTTCGTATTTTTTAGATCTCGTTTGAGCCCCCAAATAAGCCCTGGAACCTAATTTTTAACTAGGCCGGACACTAGGTCTGGACAGGGCCAAAAGCTAGTCAAAAACTATAAAAAGAGCTAGAGAGCTCATTTTTGAGATTAGATTGTAATTGAAACGAACTTGTAAGGGCATTTTGAAAGTAATCTAAACGCTCCATTGATTCTCACTCTTTGTCTTGCCTTGTGTGCGCGTGTGTGTGTATGTGTGTGCATGCTTGTGTGCTTCTCACTCACGCACTTGTGCCGCCACTTGCTCGAGGTCTTCATACCATCCTCATGTCTTCCCGGATTGACATTAAAGGAGGTGCTACTCATCATTGAGCTACACCCCACTGGATAATTGATCAGATACACCTAGCTCACAAACGATGGCCGCGGAAACAGGTTTTATATGGATGTTGTGCTCTGACGAGAATAATTTATAGGTGTTTGGCTTATGACATCCCTATTCAACGGGACCTAATGTGGAATCGTGTAGAGCAGTTTAGAGGTAGGACATCCACTGGACCCCCTTCTAAGAAGATGAGAGGCACTGTCCAAGTCCCATGTGCTCAACCACGTGGAGCCACCCTAACACCAGACGTCACCTCTCCACCCCGAAGAGTCCGACCATTCACACTCCGACTTCCAAGACGCAGCACCGATGGTTCTACCTTGATATTCCCTCCCATTCCAACCGATCTTGAATTTCCCAGTGGTGCACCTTTAGAAGAACTCATGAATGAAGATTTCGAACAATTATTACAAGATGTAGAGCTAGAGGCAGAAGAGGCACAACAAGTGGAGAATGTGCAAACGCAAGCAACAACCGCCCAAGTACCTGTCACCACAGTTGAAGTGGATGAAGAGGATGATGAAGATGAAGAACAGGAGGAAGATGAGGAGGATTATGATCAAGAGCATCATGATGAGCAACAAGAAGTGCCAGAAATTGTAGGTGCACCTGCATATACAGCTCAACTACAAAGGTTATACGACACAATCAAAGCAGTGCAAGAAAGGCATCAACTCTCTCTTGTGTCAGGTCAAGCTTTGATGCAAGAAATGCTATCAGATGAGGGGGTGGACCAACATTTCATTGACACCCTCAAATTAGTGTCAGAATCTTTAGGAGTTCCGGAGGCTTTCCACACTGCAGTCTGCCAGTCCGTGAGGTATGACAAACGCAGAGTTGACACATTACCACGAGCAGGTAAGACTATCAGGATACCCGTCACAGAACAAGAAGTACCCATTGAAACCACAGCTACCCCCACCACCACCATTGACCTCTCTGCTGAAACCTTCGTTCAGACATCACCCATCTCACCCCAGCATCCCCCATCACCACCTTCTCCACCCCCACCACCACCTCCCACCATGGAAGAAATGCCAGTCATCACCTCTACCTTCACTTATAACCCACCCTCAGTCACATCATTTTCCTTTCGAGAACCCACCTCACAAGACACCCTCTTCTCTTTCGTCACCAATCCCTTGTACACTTCAAACCTTCTATCCTTCGAACCTATAATGGGTCATCCCATAATCCCAAGTGTGGTTGGAAACCCTGCACCCACAGAAGGCACCTTGTGTTTCCCAGCCTATCCCCCAATACGGATACCTTCATTCCATGACCCTCACTTCCCATCTGGCCCCTACGCCTCTTTCAACCTAACCTCACCACCCCAATACCCGTCCTTTGTGGAGCAGTTCATCCGCTCTCCAATGTTTCAGAGGCACATTTCCCCGTTGTTCGCAACGACATCAATTTACACGAACACCACACTCACTTCACCTACCATACCCACCTACATGGTAGCCCCTGTACACACCACTCTGTCTGACCCAATGGACATTTCACCCACCATAGCACCTCTCCCCACGATTCCACCATCTCCCCCTCCACTACCCCCCACCTCACCACTCACCACATCATTGGCACACACAGCATTCACTACCTCCCTCCCCAATCCCACCTCCTGTAATAAAGTAAGTCTACGATCCAAGGGTCTGGCCGGTTCAGACAGATCTGAAATCGGACACCGTTTGGTCACCCGTGTGTATGACCAAAGATCTCGAGTTTAGACTTACTAGGTCTTGTGAACAAGTGATCCACTTAGCTTAGTGGTTAAGTCTCAAGGATGTGAAGGATGAGGTCTTGGGTTCAATCCCCATGAGGTACATGGGAAGAGTATTTTGCCCAAAGAGCTCTAGAACCTTCTAGAAGCATCCACTGGACACTTGGCGCACATGTAGTTACATGGCTGACACTTGGATGATTAGTATCCACCTGCCCAAGAAGGCAGTCCCCTGGAGAGAGCTATATATAGAGGCATTTGGTTGGGAGGAGAGTCATCTCTCTAGCATGTGGTGGTCGTAATCCTTGCTCTCTTGCATTGGTATCAGAGCTCAAGGTTGAGCTTTCATGGAGACCTTGATAGGCTCATCATCATCATCTTCTTCATAAGCTTCCATGATGATTTTGGAGTAAGCTTCAAAATCATTTTCGCCATTATAACTTTATCATCGTTTTCGCGGATTTGACCATTCATGGCGGTACCTGTTGCTCACGGGTGTCTTGAAGAATTATGACGAAATCGTCTTGGCGACCATAGCATAAGGAAGATTATCAAAAGATATTATCTCTGCTTTGAGCAGAGAGAGGACTCGAACTCTCATCCTTCCGAAGAGAGAGTGCTGCGCTACCCGCAATTCCTACAGGTATTCGTGACCTGTAACTCGGCGTGATTAAATATCTCTTCGATAGCCGCGTTGAAGACGACTTTTTAAGGAGCCGAGAGTACCAAAAAGGCCTCTGCTGTGAGTGCACAGAGGAATCGAACCATCGTCTCCACATTGGAGGACCGATCGCTTATCCACAAGGCCGACAACTGCTCACGACTTCAACTTAGCGCAGCTACTATACGTTTGATTTCCGCGCTGTCATCAACGAGCAAAAGATAAGGGCTCTCTCTGTTATGACAGGGATTCGAACTCCCGTCCTCCATCTGTGAAAACAGTGGCATATCCACAACGCTCACTCCCGCTCGCTGAGTATATTGAGAGCAGTTCATATGGGTCTTGATTTCCGGCTGTAGAAGAGATATAAGGAGCAAAAGAAGGGATACTAGCGCCGTTGGGGAATCGAAATCAGGTCACGCCGCTGGACAGCACTTCGTCGTAGCCAAGGCGCCAACGGAAGGATGACGTTCATTTGCCTGCAGATTATCTTTTTCTGCTAAAAATTGGCGCTGTAAATCCTTCATCAAGCTCTAGCTAAAGACTAAAAAGAGGTTTCGCGCGCTGCTGCCGGCGGGAATCGATCTCAGGCCGCTTCATTGGAATATTAATGACGTAGCCACGCGCCCAGCCCGATTTGCTTGTTCTCTAATACAGAACATACTCTACTAAAGCAGTAAACAGAGCTGAAGTGCAAGCCCAACTCTCATCTTTTCAAGGAGCCAAGTCCTCTCATCCATCCAAGAAGAATCAAAGATTGAGCAAAGCTTGAAGGAATTGGAGCTGTGGAGTGAAGATCCGGAGGCCCAAGTTAGTCGACCACGACGGACCAAGTCATCCAAGATTATTTCTTGATGAGGAAGCTTCAAGAATGGTGAATAGCTCCTCGCAAGGATCAAGAGGATGAATCACTCTTCCAAAGGATCAAGGGATGGACGAAGCTTTGATCAAAGCTAAGTATTTTCCAGTTTCTGCTTGGCCTTAATGCTTGATTTATCTTGTTTTCATTATTCTACACTTAATCATAGATGCACATTGAAATAGCCAAGATTTCAATTGATTAAGTCTAGATTAGAATAATGAATTAATCCATTTCTTATTTCAAGCATTAGTTTGCATTAAGGAAAGACTTGATTTCAAAAAGATCCTTGTGCATCAAAGAATGTATTTTGGTAGTTTAAATACATATTTCCTTTCCATTGAGTAAGTTTTCTATTGCACTTCAAGGGTATGTTTTTATATCATAGTGCATTAGGACAAAGGAAAGGATATACATGCATTAGGATTGCATGATATACATTCTTAGTACAAGAAAAAATCGTGCATCAAGTTCATGCATGATTGTTGTATTATTTTTTGGGCATGCAAAGAACATGCATGCATACGCATGTGAGCATATGCTTTTGCATGTAGATACATGCATTTGCATGGAAGAATGGAATGCTGTTTGCAAGTAGATATGAAAATGTACTCTCTTAGTATTTAGCTTACTTTATAAAGCTCGCAGTTTGACATTAGGGAAGACCAAGGACTAGTTAGTTGCAAAGACATACTAGTTCTAGTTTGCAACTCAAGTAATTAGTCAATTTCTTCCCAAGTCGATACTCTACTATCAAACATAAATACTTAATGAGAATTAAGTATGTTAGATGTCTTGCTAGGTATAAGTAAGCACTAAGAGAAGGTTAAGTAATAAATTTCCTTGATGACCAAGAAAATTTAATTACTTGCAAACTCTTTTGTGATGTATGATGACTCTAAGTCCTGGATGTACTTAGAAAGTCATGCGGATAAAGTTTTAGTTGATTGGTTATATATTTTATGTAACTTCTCAAGCATCCCAAGGTTGGATGAGAGCATTAACTATATTTCCAAAGTTCCATGAGCACTCTTCTATTTAGAAGATTTCGAAAGTTTAAAGAAGTTTCTTTGTGGTTTCAAGATTTGTATCTCATGATGAAACCTCGGTAAGTAACTTTTTGGAATTGAGATAAGAAATAGTCAAGCCTTCTATTTCATGTGAGATCATTCTCCTACCATGTTTAAGATGAATTTATTTTTGGGAAGGTAGATGTTCCAAGTAGAGAATCTTAATTGATTCATGAACTCTTCCCAAATTACACATAAATTCATATTATATGATAGGTCCAAGGAATGATGAAGGCAAAACCTCTTTAGGATATAAATGTTTTGCCAAGATATAAAGGTATCAAGCTTTTATAAATTTTCATTTGATTTCATCCCAAGGAGTGATGGAAATTAAAGGTTGAACCTCAACATCAATTGATCCTCGATATCAATAAAAGGATGTTAGGTTCTATAGTTGCATCTCTGGTAAATGATGCAACTAGCTAAGCAATCTTTAGGAAATAATATAAGTTCCTAAAGACTTGAAGCAAGTGTGAACTTTTCATTTAGGAGTAGAAAGTTCCAAGAAATGGATATTAAATCCATGAACTTCTCCTAAACAAGTTATAAAGTTCAAAGTGTTCACAGTAACATTACTATTGGATCAATCATCAATAGATGCTTGGACTTTAAACATAATTTTGATTGGTGAGATATGTTTAAAGGACTCTAGTAACATCTGAAGATTGACCAATAATAATGAGTTTTGTATCAAACTCAAGAATAGAAGTTGATATCACATAAATGAAAGTTCAACTTAAACTTTCAAACTGGCAAATGTGATATTTCGTCTCTAGTTTGATACTCAGGAAATAAATACAATTGAATCAGTAAATTTTTGGATATCATTTGAAAGAATTTCTTTTAAATGTTCTTTTTGCAAAAGATTCCAAGATGAATCATTTGCTCAAGTTATTTGATTCCCTAGAAGGAATCTCAAGTCTTTGAAGAAATGGCATTCTTTCAAGTTTTGAGAATGAAATTCTTCATACTATAAGTAGTTCCCTACACGTCCCAAACCACTAGAAGTGGTATTTCAAGTCCTATTTGTGATATAACCTAAAGGTATATCAAAGATTCTTAGCTTTGGAATCTGAGAGGCATAAGTGTATGCTTGGACTTGTGTAAAGGGAAAGATCTCTAAAATCCTGCAGGTAAGCAAAGAAGCTTTAAGATAGTTTTAAGAGATCTTAAAGATAAAGACTAAGTCTTTATTTTTATCGCAAGGATCAACCAGACTTGATCAATCTTGGCCATGATTGTCCAAGTAAAATGCGATTGGAACTACCCTGTAGATTGCCCAAGTATTGGCAATAAAATTCCTTTTGGGAATTATTCACTCAAGTTCCATCTATTCAATGGAAAATTGTGAAAAAGTAAGCTGTTCTAAGTTTGAACAGAGTGAAGTAATTCCAAGTATGTAGTCTGCAACCGAGAAGACGGTACTTAAGTCTGTGGAAGGTAAAACATAAGTATTTGCCTATCCTTAAAGGGATTTTGGTACAAATCCAGAAAGCATGAGCCGATGCTTAGACTAAGGCAGTAGAGAGATTCCTGTAAAAAGCCCCGGCCGGGATAGGTACCTAAAAAGCACCAGTATAGAAAGGAATCTAAAGACAAGAAGTCATAAACTCTTGTCGCTACAAAATTGGTCAAGAATAACCAATTGAACTTGAATTTGAGAAATTCAAGTACTTGGAATTTTGATTGGTTTTCATTTGAAAGCCCCAGTAAAGAAGAATTGATATTCTGTCATGAGGTTTTCAAGTTTCCAAGGCAAAGCACATGATTATGAGGTGATCATGCGAAGGAATCAAAACCTAGGAAAATCTAGTTAGAGGTAATGCCTGAAACTTCCAATTCTTGTAAAAGAATTGAAGAAATAAGGTACTCTATCAAGAGATGTTTAGACTTTAGGATAAGAATCACCCACACATTAATGTGAATATAAAATAGGGTGGTATGGGACACCAGATTTTATACTCAGATTGATGTAGGAAAGATGGAATGGGACATCGGACCGTGGGATGATGATTATCTTTTAGTCCTAGTTTGGATTTTGAAGTTAGGTTTCATCCTCAAGGGAATTAAGACTTCAAGGAAAAGTTTAATTCGTAAAGGATGAAAGTAGTATCTTACGATACTTCAAGGTAACTTCAAGATTAAGGAAACTGAAGATATGAAGTAAGTAACTTCCAAGATCTTCTTAAGACACTTCAAGCTTAAGTGTTATTGATCAGAAATATTTGATAAATTTCTGAAAGAAGTTGGACTTTTACTTTGAGTTGATCTTTTCAACTAAAGATTCAATTGACTAAGTCAAGTATCAAGTTCCTAGTGTAACTTGATAAATTCACTCTTTTAGACTCAAAGAAATGCACAAGAATTGCATCACGGAGTCAAAAAGATTGAATGTGATCTGAACTTAGTCTCAAGTGAAGCATTATTTGAATACAAAACTCATCAGCGTAACCTCAGTGGGTCGACACACTGATGTTGGTTACCACACTAGTATCTTGTGGTTGGATGATGTTTTTGATTTTCTTTGTATCTTTCTGAGAATCCAGCTTATTTCTCTGAAAGATAAAGACAATGCTTCAATATCTTGTTGAAATAGATCTTTGAAAAGTAAAAAGTCCTGAGTCATCTAGTCTTTGACTCATAGCAAGTTTATGCATGTGCGAAGTTTGAATTGGTTGTACAAAGTCTTAGTTATCTCTTTCCGCTTTCCAAATCTTTTGGAATTGACTCAGATATGGTATCTGATTCCTTTTGCAAAAGACCAGGGATAGCCGGTTAGAATTAGATAACTAACTTGAACATCCTAGATAGATGTTATGTACAAGAACCTTTTCAATCTTCAAAAGATGATAAGTCTAAGTAGACTTATTCATTTGATTTTGCTTCAAGTTATAGCATAAAAGATTTCCTAGAGCCCAATATACTCTAGATTAGAGAAGTTAGGAATTGCTCATCAGATTGACAATTCCCAAGAACTTTCAGTTAAAGTCTTTGAGAAAAGTGTCCTAAGTTGGACAATTTTCATTTTGAATTTGAATTGGTGAAGTTAGTATGGTTGATTCCACCGGAATGGTAAACTTTCTCCTACAGTTTACATAGGATTTTTTTCAACTCATTGGGACAGAGTAGTCCTCTAGTCGGGTAAAAAATCAAGTAACTGTTGGATCAAAGTAAACCATTGAGTAAGCATCTAAAGTTAGATGTATGGGACAAACAAACTTCAAGTTCTCCAAAACAAATTCAAGTGAATCAAGAATTCTCAAAGTCTTGCGAGGGATAAGAATCCCACTTTCATTACTAAGCCCATGCACCAGTTATGCCTAGAAATGGACTAGTAATTTGAATCCACCTAATTCACATGTTTGTGCCTAGATCGCACATCCAAAAACTGTGAATTAGCCAGGGATGTCATTAGATCCACCCTTATTATTCTTCACTAGTTTGTACTTTGTCCCGTTTATCAAAGTGCAAACCTGGACAGTGTTTTGAATCATTTGGGCAGGGATGCCACCACAGAGATGAGACATGTTCTTCCAGTTCTAGAACATGACCATGTTCTTCCAGTTTTAGAACATGAGGCTCGGGGGTTGCCTACAGTATGTATATAGCTCTATTTTCGAGGACGAAAATCTTTTCCAAGGGGGGAAGAATGTAATAAAGTAAGTCTACGATCCAAGGGTCTGGCCGGTTCAGACAGATCTGAAATCGGACACCGTTTGGTCACCCGTGTGTATGACCAAAGATCTCGAGTTTAGACTTACTAGGAGGTCTTGTGCTCTTGTGAACAAGTGATCCACTTAGCTTAGTGGTTAAGTCTCAAGGATGTGAAGGATGAGGTCTTGGGTTCAATCCCCATGAGGTACATGGGAAGAGTATTTTGCCCAAAGAGCTCTAGAACCTTCTAGAAGCATCCACTGGACACTTGGCGCACATGTAGTTACATGGCTGACACTTGGATGATTAGTATCCACCTGCCCAAGAAGGCAGTCCCCTGGAGAGAGCTATATATAGAGGCATTTGGTTGGGAGGAGAGTCATCTCTCTAGCATGTGGTGGTCGTAATCCTTGCTCTCTTGCACCTCCCCTGCATTTCAAACTTTTCCCCTTGCATCTCATAATGTAAATAGCACGTTCAACACATTACTTCAGTGTGCACATCAACTACAACAAGAATACCATCAATTGGAAGAACGCACTACGGCCCTCCAGGTAGATTCTCAGCGTCTGCAAGCTAGAGTCACCACTCTTGAAGCTGATTACCAAACTCTCCTAACCGAGCATACCACCTTACAGCAGGCTCACTCCGAATTGGAATCAAAGACATCGACAGTAGATGATCAAGCAGTCAAGGAACTAGAAACAGTGCTCCAAGCGCAAATGATATCTAATGCTACACTCAGACGCAACCTTGGGCTATTAAGGAAGCATATGGCAACAGCACTAGAAGAGAACAAGAGGCTTCAACAACAAAACCAAGACAACTTTGAAGCGGCTATGGAAGGAACTGCAGGAGCAACCATTAGCCCTACCAAGTATAGAGCAGTCCCATCGGAAGACATTCGCATCTTACTTGAGGAGCATGCAAATTTCTTGGAGTCATATGAAAAGTTAGAGACTGAATGTGCAGACCTAAAGAAACAGATAGCCAGTGCCCCCACAGCTCAACAGGAGCCGGTAATCTTGCAACACTCTACAAAAGAAGTAGAGACCCTCCGGAAACAGGTGGCAGAACTCCAAGCACGCCTCGCACCATATGAAAGGCCACCCTCACCCACGAAGAACCAAAACCTGAAACAGTAGTGGAAATCCCCGTCGATGACAGCTATGAAGAGCCGTACGAGCCAATGCCAACACCCGGTGGTCGGACTACAGAGGAAGGACAGGACACTTTAGAAATTCAAGTTCCAGATTGGGTAAAAAGGGTCGAGAAAGTGGGTAAGACACATGATGATCGCGTTGCCGTGCAAATGCAATCTCTCATAAATCTGGAAGAAACTGTCCTTCGGTCTTCTTACTTTCAGAACCTATCCCACCAACGGTTAATCACAACATCAGAGTCGCAATACATGCCTTATTTTGTCTTGCTACATGATTATAATGCAGAAGTTAAAAGACATACAGGGAAGGAGCCCACATTTGCCACTCAATTTGAGCCAGAGGACTTACCGACAGATGCGCGTGCGGGCTCAATTTTCCAGCCTAATTGGCGTGCACGTCTACTAACCGATTACCCTGAGATGATGAGCACCTGGGCAACCATGCCACTGTATATCAAGTATAATCCATGTTATTGCCCAATGGTACGTCGCAGATCATGGCAAGCATTTGCAATCAAGGTACGCAACAATAAAGAATGCTTGGCTTGGGTTAACTATCCATATTTTGCTCCACCTCGAGGGACCCCAACCGTAGCCTACATGGTATCAACAATTCGGCACTGGTCTACACTAAATAATGTACCCGACATAGCAGCAAAAATGTGTATGAAAATATTCGAGCTCATGACCATTGTCTTCAAAACCTTTCGGATGGTGCAAGCTCCATACATCTCTGCCCCTGGATTCTCCCAAGGTAACAAGGATTTAGTCTACGACATGAGCCAGACTCCCTCGATCACTATAATCTTTGCCTGGCATGCACGAATAAAGTACTTACCCGCATGCTTCAAGCAGACATTTGAGGAAATGTTCTCTACGGGATTCTGGGAATATCATTCAAAAATTTTCATTCCCAGACCCACACATTTGCTACATCTATTCGCAGTAGAACAAGTGATCCATGCAGATCAGTTACGTCTGCCACATCCGGACATTCCAGGACCAATTGATTGGGATCGTATGATGACAGACTTGGCCAGAGGACTACACATACAAGAACATCAGCTTGCCACTCAGGTTGTGGAATATTACATCCAACACTCCCAGCAACAAGGGTCTGTCAGGGACGACAGACGAGAGAGAGGGGGGGGTGTTGAGAGCAGTATGGGCACCCAAGGACTGACTAGACAAGGAAGCCAGCGGAGAGAGTCAGAGCGAGGTGAAGGATTAAGTAGACAAAGCAGTCGACGCAAATCTGGCAGATAGGCCCTTCAAATTTTTCCAAATCAACATCTTTATAACAGTGATTCTTATCACTAACAATCATTGTAAATACCATTTCATATTTTTGTAGCTCCATTTTGTGCAAGCCAAGGAGTCCTTGAGCTTGAGGAGCCTTAGAAGTGCCTACATATCAATTTTCGTATTTTTTAGACTCCGTTTAAGCCCTCAAATTGGCCCTGGAACCTAATTTTTAACTAGGCCGGACACTAGGTCTGGACAGGGCCAAAACCTAGTCAAAAACTATAAATAGAGCTAGAGAGCTCATTTTTGAGGTTAGATTGTAATTGAAATGAACTTGTAATAGCTTTTTGAAAGTAATCTAAGAACTCCATTGCTTCTCACTCTTTGTCTTGCCGTGTGTGCGCGTGTGTGTGTATGTGTGTGCATGTTTGTGTGCTTCTCACTCACGCACTTGTGCCTCCACTTGCTTGAGGTCTTCATACCATCCTCACGTCTTCCCGGATTGACATTAAAGGAGGTGCTACTCATCACTGAGCTACACCAAATTTTGGCGCCGTTGCCGGGGATGAGTATGAGTAGCTCAGTGATGAGTAGCACCTCCTTTAATGTCAATCCGGGAAGACGTGAAGATGGTATGAAGACCTCGAGCAAGTGGAGGCTCAAGTGCGTTAGTGAGAAGCACACAAACATGCACACATATACACACACACGCGCACACACGGCAAGACAAAGAGTGAGAAGCAATGGAGTTCTTAGATTACTTTCAAAAAGCTCTTACAAGTTCATTTCAATTACAATCTACCCTCAAAAATGAGCTCTCTAGCTCTATTTATAGTTTTTGACTAGGTTTTGGCCCTGTCCAGACCTAGTGTCCGGCCTAGTTAAAAATTAGGTTCCAGGGCCAATTTGAGGGCTTAAACGGAGTCTAAAAAATACGAAAATTGATATGTAGGCACTTCTAAGGCTCCTCAAGCTCAAGGACTCCTTGGCTTGCACAAAATGGAGCTACAAAAATATGAAATGGTATTTACAATGATTGTTAGTGATAAGAATCATTGTTATAAAGATGTTGATTTGGAAAAATTTGAAGGGCCTATCTGCCAGATTTGCGTCGACTGCTTTGTCTACTTAATCCTTCACCTCGCTCTGACTCTCTCCGCTGGCTTCCTTGTCTAGTCAGTCCTTGGGTGCCCATACTGCTCTCAACACCGTCCAACCCCATCCAGTCCAACCAACAGTAGTCGAAGTGGAGGATGATGAAGAAGAGGAGCAAGAGGAGGAACAAGAAGGACTGTCTGATGAAGAAGAGTATGAATATGAGCAAGACATTGTACAGGGACTTGAAGGAGCCCCCGCTTATACAAAGCAATTGAAGAGATTATATGATACCATCAATCGAGTTCAAGAACAACACAAATTATCCTTGGCAGCAGGAAAGGCCCTGATGAACCAAATCCTAGAAGACGAAGGCATAGATGAGCAATACAGGGCAACCCTTGATATGATTTTTGATGCATTGGGAGTACCTAAAACGGTGCATACACCCTTGCACACTCCCGAAGATCAGAGCGAAGATACGGCAGACGCCCCCCTCGATCGAGAAAACAAATGAATGTATTAGTATCAGAACCACAGGGCACCACATCCATAACCACGGGCACAGCTCATACCATTCATGACACTAAGAAAGCCCATACATCCACTGCACCCCCGTCACCCCCCTTACCCCCTCTCCCTCCAACTCCACCACCTTCACCTCCCACTACCAGTGTAACCACTACTATCACCACCCTAGGGTCCACTTCCCATACTGAAGCACAAACCGCTAGCCAACCCACACAACCTACACAACCGATCACCACCTCTCTTGTTTACACTACTACTGACTCTGTAATTCTAACTGTAGCCACGGAAAACCCCATTCCCCCGATCACACTTCTTGGCGGCTCATATTCACAACTACACACACCACTTTACACCTTCACCACCATCACCGCACCCACAATTCCCATGTTCACAATCACTCCCATGACCACATCCACTTTTGATCTAATGGACATATCACCCACCTCCGCACCTCTCCCTCCCCCCATACGTCCACAATCTCCCATTCCCCCACCACCAACTTCACCCTTTTCAAGCACAACATACATGCTCCCATTCCCTTTTCCCTTCCCTTCTGCATTCAACACTTTTCCCGCATCCGCCCCCGTTAATAATGTATTTAATAATATGTACCAATGTATGTCTCAGCTACAACAGCATTACCAGCACCTAGACGCACAGCATAGAGCCTCTTCAGAGACCATGAAAGGGTCCAAGCAAGATTCATTGATTTAGAGAAAGAGAAGCGGCTATTACAACAGCAATATACTAGATTGCAAGCACAACATGATCAATTAGTGGCTAATCCACCCCAGTCAGATACTGAAGAAAAACAACAACTCGATGACATGTTACACGCTCAGATCATAGACAACCTCAAGCTTCGACGCAATCTTGCCTTATTACGAAAGCACATGTCCGCAGCACTCGAAGAAAATAAAAGACTCCAGAAACAGAATGAAGAAAACCTGGAAGCAGCAATGGAAGGGTACCCACATGAAATCGACCCAGAGAATTTCAAGGCCATCCCCTCTGAAAATATGCAAACTGTGTTGGAAACCCATGTCAACCTCTTGGAAGCCCACGCAACATTAGAAAGAGAAAGAGATGATCTACTAAAGCAACTGGCAACTCAGCAGGAGTTACCAAGCAAAGTCACAACAGCAGCCGACACATCTGAAGAAGTTGCAGAACTCATAGCAGAACTAGAAGAACTATGAAGTAAAATTCTTCAATACGAACGTCAACCCTCTCCCCTGGTGGAACCGGAACCTAAAGACTTAGTGCCAATTGAAGTGGAGGAGACTTTTGAAGACCCATATGTTCCCATGCCAACACTCGGAGGTAAGCAAACAGAAGAAGGAATGGACACGATTGAGATCGAAGCTCTTGAATGGATGCAAAGGTTGGAGAAGGTTGCTACAACCCATGATGAGAGAGTTGCAGTTTAGATAGCGTCTATGTCACGATTGGAAGAAGTCGTCATAAAATAGGATTACTTCAGAAAACTCTCCCATCATAGGTGGATTGGCACGTCCGATGATCTGTATGTTCCATTCTGTGTATTAATGGCAGATTACAATGCTGAAATCAAGCAACGCACAACAAAAGAACCAACCTCGGCGACACAGTTTGCACCGGATGACATCCCGGCAAGTGCCAAGCAGGGGAATATACATCAACCTACTTGGAGGATCCGCCTGCTTGAAACCTACCCTGAGATGGTACGCACGTGGAATAACATGCCTTTATATATCAAGTATAATCCCTGCTACTGCCCTGTCTTTCAAAGAATGTCTTGGCCAAAGTACACCAAAATAGTTTTGACGGTTAAAGGATGTGAAAAGTGGCTAAATTATGTGTACCTAGCACCTCCTCATGGCCAACCCACAGTCAACTACATGATTTCAACCATCCGACACTGGGCAGTCAGGTTCAAAAATGTCCCAGGTGTCATGGCAAAGATGTGCCTCAAAATTTTTGAGCTCATGCTGGTTACATTTAGGACATTTAAGAATATCAAAGAACCTCATCTTTTGGCTATTGGATTTGATGAAGGGAATCAGGACCTTGCCTATGATATGAGCACCACACCATCCATTAATATCATATATGTGTGGCATGCTCGTTTATCTACCTGCCTGATTCAAACAGACGTTTGAAGAAATGTTCATCACAGGGTTCTGGGAATATCATTCAGAGATATTCATTCCCAGACCATCTCATCTATTACAGTTATTTGCGGTGGAACAAGCCCTACATTCAAAAAAGCTACGTGTGCCACATCCAGAAGTTCCAGGGCCAGTAGACTGGGATGCCCTACTCACTGATTTGGCCAAAGGGTTGAGAATAGCAGAACATCATTTAGCCACCGACGTGGTGGAGTACTACATCCAACGACCCACTCAACAAGGGTCTGTCAGAGATGACAAACGCAAGAGAGGGGGGGTTGTTGGCAGTCAAGGAACTGAAGGACTCACAAGACAAGGAAGCTAACTGTAGCTCAAGCGTAAGCACCACCTCCTTTACTTGTCAATCCGTGGAGACGTGAGGACCGGTATGAAGACCATGAGCAAGTGAAGGCACAAGTGCGTGAGTGAAAGCACACAAACATGCACACACATACACACACACGCGCACAAAGTAAGATCAAAGAGAGGAACAATGGAAAGCTTCGATTGCAAAAGAGTTCTCTTACAAAAGCTCTATTCTCTAACAAGCTAGCCTCAAAAATGAGCTCTCTAGCTCTTTTTATAGTTTTTTGACTAGTCTTGGCCCTGTCCAGACCTAGTGTCTGGCCTAGTTAAAAATTAGGTTCCATGGCTTATTTGAGGGCTCAAACGGAGTCTAAAAATTATGAAAATTGGTAGGGTGATAGTTCTAATACTCCTCAAGCTCAAGGACTCCTCGGCTTGAACAAAATGGAGTTATAAAAATAGATAATGGTATTTACAATGGTTTTTAGTGATGAAAATCACTATTTTTGTAGGGGATTCTTCTGAAAATTTGACATACACTTCTTGGAGCTCCCTACTTGCTCCCTTTCCTTGTGTGTCCACCTTTTGATGTGCTTCCATGCTTTGTCCTTGACTTTGAGCTTCAACACTCCCCCCCCTCTCGAGTCTGTCATCCCTGACAGACCCTTGTTGTAGTGGTTGTTCCATGTAGTGCTTTGAGAGGTAGTATCCATTCTGTATGAACAAGAGCCGTCTAACTTCCAAATTTGGCAGCAATGGTTGTCCGGTTCTTCATTTGTCACTGCAAGCCTTTGCAAGTCATAGTCCCTTGGTATGTGCTTCTTTCGTGGATTCCGCATGAATGCGTCGTTGTGAGCTTTCAAAGATTGTGAGTTGCTCAAAAGAGGTTATCAAGATTGAGTTGGAGCAACTGCTAGCTTTGAATTGCTTCCTAGGTATTGATGTTGCCCCTAGGATGTCCTCTAGCTCTTCTAAAGATGATGTTCAAAGTAGTCATGCCAAGTACTCATAACCCATAGTGAATGATGGGTAAGTGTGTTCGTGCATGGGTTGAGGAAAATATGTGCCTTGTGCATGGCCTTGTAATGTAGCCCTATGCATGCTTACTTGGAAAATGCATCGGAAGAAGTATGGTGCAAAAATTGGGGTTCTTGAGCTAAGTGCTCAAAGGTATGCCGACGAAGAGGTTTCCTAAGCTATCATGGTTAGGAAGTTTCCAAGGTAAAGATACTTACCATGGAGAAGGGCGATCGATGTTCATCTCTTCGTGTTGTACACTCGACCTTTGGGATGGAACATTGTTGATGAATGTCCATGTTGATGGTCCACTTATGAGATCTTTTGAGTGGCTGATCCTGTCTCCTCTTTCCAAAGCATCATTTGTCACATACAGGGAATTGAATTTCTTTATATTCAAAGATTTGTAGGGTACCAGAGCTACCCCGTGCAGATATCTCCCTGGATGCTCTCGTACATGCAATAGTTATGCATCATTCAAGTTGCAGACCTTCAAGCTCTTCACTCCTACCATAGTATGAGGAAACCATAGTTGTGGATGCCATGCTCATGCCAAGTTCTTGACATTTATGAAATAAGGCAGCAATTATATCATCTGCTAGCCAAGACACACTTCTATCCAAACTGATAAATGCCCAGTAATCAACAGTTTCACCTTTAACCAAGCATGACTCATTCATGTTTCATGAGCCAAACCTGGGAACAAGTGCTTCCTCTCTTTTTTCTTTTTTTTTTTTTTTTGAGGAAAAAGATATCACAAAACAAAAACACAAAAGTTAGTATCAATAGAAATATTTGACATATGTCACCGTGCTCTTGTGCTTGGGATTCTCAAGTGTGTCTATGCACGGCCGTGTAATGTGGCCCTATATTAATGCATACTTTGGAAATGCATGACCTGAATGGTGCAAAAGACAAGGTTGTGCAAGGAGCACATGGTTGTCGCTCGTTCGAGGCTTTCGATGTTATTTGCAGAGGTTGATGCCGACCTTGGTGGAGATATCCATTGAGTCTCGAACTGATGTAATCCTCCTTATTGGAGTCCATTTTAGAACATCATTTGGCACTGTAGAGGTCACTTCAGGCGTCTTCCTCTTTGGATGCTTTCTGAACTGTGGTATCCAGTGTGGTTGGCGCTTTGGTTCGGTGGAGGCTACTTGTACTTTTGGCTTCCAAACCCATATCCTTTTTGCATGTCTTCCTACTAATGTTGAAGAGCTGATTTGATCTTCCTTTGGTCTCTGTACGTGGTACTTACCCTTTTCTCTTTTTGGCTTCTTTGTTGAGACCTTTCGCATATGGGAGAACATAGGTTGTTGTGGATGTAGGAGCTTCTTAGGTACCCACATCTGTAATTGCCCTTGTTGAGTTGCAGCTAACTTCTTAGGCACCCAAACTTGTTGGATACCTTGTGATTGAGCTTGTCCGAGCTGCTTCCTTTGTCTTCTGGCCTGGTTGGCTTGCTTGGATGGAATTTGTGGGGGCAAGGCAGGTGGTTGCTCTCCTTTGCGTACCCATATCTGCTTCATGCTCGGAAGTGCTTTCTTATCGAATGGTGTCTTTCTATCTGATGTAGCAGTTGTCGTGAATGGTTGTGTTTGCTTGTGTGGTGGACTCATTACTGTGGCTACTTGATTCTTTGGAGAAAAAGAAAGATCCACCCGCCTTCGAACCTGGTCTTCCACGATTGACTCCTTCTCCATCATAGAGCTTTTGACACATACAACATCTTCTTTCATATGATTAGTCTTGGAAGAACTAAGAGAGTGTGTGGTGCCATGATCTAGGAGCATGCAGTTCTCTAATTCTAATGTAATGCATTGTTCATGTACCCAAACTTGAAGAATTTGACTTCTTAGGTTTAAGTTAACTGCATGGTCATAGATCCAATCTTGACCCAAGACAAGTGGTTCTGTAAGGTTCTCATCTTGACATACTAGCGCTGTGACTTTCATTGGAACATCTTGAAGGTAGATGGGAAGTTCCACCTCGCCCAAACAAGGGGTTTCCACACCTCCCAATCCTATGAGATAAGCTTCTATGGGATTGATGTTCAACTGCAAGTCTTGGCAGTAGGAAAGTCTAACTGCACTACTTGCTGCACCTGAGTCAATCAATGCCTTTATCGTCCTTGCATTCTTCCCTTGTCCTATATCTATGGTCACAAAGGGTCTTCGGTCAATGACTTGAGAAGTCGCTATGCCTGACTTTTGGCACATATCCATGTGATATTTTGGGGCTTTTGAGTTGACATCTAGGCCTAATCGCCTTAACTTATTTCACCTAATACGCTCTCTGGCCTCTCCCTGTGCTTCTTCTCTCACTCTTACCTCTTCTTTTTTTCGTTTCTTAGCAGTGTTGAGTCTCATTAGCATGTCCTCTGTAAGAGGTTCTTGATATAACTTGACTCTACAACCACTAATATAGTTTGGCAAGATATCACCTTCCAAAGTAGCCAATTGAACTTCGCCGCTAGTGGAAATTCTGTTAATGATCATGGGTCCATATCCTCGTTTTTCCAACTTACGGGCATGTTGTTTTAGTGTGTAAACCAACACTAGATCTCCCTCTTTCAGTCCCTTATCCTTAATGTGTGCATCGAAGTATGCCTTTTGCCTTTTCTTTGCAGCGTAGATGCCTGCAGCCACTCGTAGCCTTGTCTCACTTAAGCGTTCTAGATCAAAGATCCTAGATGACAATTCATGTCCATTCCACTCATGCTCTTGTGCTACTTTTAAAGCAGGGATTAAGAAATCCAGTGGTAGCACCGCAAGAGTCCACCTGCGACACCGCTGTGTGCAGTTTCTAAGACTTTCAAATAATCTAGAACACACAGTCTTAAGTAACCATCTTTACCTCTTCGGTATAAGTTATCTCCTACTAAGGCATAGCCTTGAGCCTCTTGTGCCATGCTTCGTCTTCTTGCTAGACTAGCCTCTTTGGGTAATCTTCCCAATCTCATAAACTCTACCAATGGAGCACTCCAATCGGGAATTAATGACACTTGATAAAGGGTTGCATGCTCCACTGGGGGTCTCTCTCTGCACATTGGACAATTCTTAATCCACTCATGTATTTCTTTGTCCATGCTAGGCCAATACACTCCTAAACGCCTCAGATTTTGCAACGTTCGTTGTTTAGAATAGTGATTTCCTAGCAATCCTTCATGAGCTTATTGCAACCAACTACTATGTTCATCATCCTTGACACAACAAGCTAATACACCCTCAGTATCTTGTTTGTACATGCTTCCTGCTAATATGTGATATTTTTGTGATTTTACAATTTCTTCGTGTGATGTTTTCACATTCTTATTTGCAGGGCCGAAGGTTAGGACTGGTACCAACTTATTTGCCCATTTAGGAACAACTTCTAAATTGAACAAATAAGCATCGGGTAGTTCGTCAGACACTCCTTGCGGTGACTCTCCTGAAGTGATGCGAGAAAGGTGATCTGCCCGAAGGTGGGTTCTACCTTTCCTGACAACAACTTCAAAGTCATATTCCATTAGTAAGAGGAACCATCTTACTAAGCGTCCAGTATTGCAAGGTTTATTGACCAAATATAACAAAGCTTGATGATCAGTGAAAAACCTGAACTTGTTGGCCAATAAATAGTGTCTAAACTTCTTCACAGCATATACCATGCATAAGCCCTCTCGCTCAGTTGTGGTATAGTTTCGTTCAGCTTCGGTGAGTTGTCTACTAGCATATGCTATGGGCAAGTCTAAGTTTCCTTCACCTGTGGGTTGAGCTAGCACACATCCTATGGCATGATTGGATGCATCCACATGTACATGGAATGATTTATTCCAATCAGGAGTGGTCAGTATTGGTGTTGTGCACAAACATTTCTTCAGTTCATTGAAAGAATTCTCGCATTCATCGTTCCACTCAAAATTAGACAACAATGCATAAAGGGGTCTAGCTATGATCGTGTACATGTGGATAAACATACGGTAATATCCACAATGGCCCATAAAGGCTTGTACCTCTTTAACATTCCTTGGCCTTGGTAGCTCCGCTATGGCTCGTACCTTATCTTCATCTATTGAGATTCCATTCTTAGAAACAATATGACCTAAGATTTTACCTTGACGCACCATGAACACACACTTTTCTGGGTTCAGACACACTCGATATTCTCTACACTTGTTGAAGATTTATCTGAGCTCACCCCAAATGGCATCACACGAAATGCAAAGACTCCCCACTCTGTAGCAAAAGCTGTTTTGTGTTGATCTTCTGGGGCAATGGCTACTTGATTGTAACCTAAAAATCCATCAAGGAAGATATAAACTTCCTTGCCTGCAACACGCTCCAATAGGTGTTCTGTGATTGGAAGTGGATAACTATCTCTAATCGTAGCAGCATTAACTTTTTTAAGGTTAATACACACTCGCAACTTCCCGTTCTTCTTGGGTACCACTACAATGGGGGACACCCATTCAGTATGCTCAATCTCATAGATGAATCCAGCTTCAATCAGCCTATCAATTTCTTCTTTTATTTTGGCTGCATAGGTATCATTATATGTGTAGGGCTTCTGTTTGGTGGGCTTGGCATCAGCAGTCATGGGGATAGTATGAGAGCAAATTCTTGGATCTACCCCTTTCAAGTCTCTATAGTGCCACGCAAACACATCCCTGTATTCCCTTAATAGAGCTACAAGCTCCATTTCTTCTCTTGCACTTAGGTCATCTCCTATATATGTGCATCTCTCTTCGTTCTCTTCGATGGTCACTACAATCTTCTTGGTCTTTTCTTTATTATCATATGATTCTCCTATGATGGCCTCTCTCTTAGGCATTCGTACCAAAATTTTGCGGTCGTCAACTTCATATTTCTTGAAGTTTTCTGGTACTTCAAACAATGATTCCTCCTCTTCTTGTTTCACTGCTTTTCTTTTCTTTTTCTTTTGACTGCTCTCACTTCCATCCTTTGAATTTACCGTTTTAATACTTGTGAGAGGTTCTTCTTCTTTCTGTGTGAACACTCCTATATCTTCGAGATAGTGTTGCTCTGAGTTAAAGCAACTATCCATCACAATGGACTCTATATCATCGTCATTCTCTTCTTCTTCTATGACATCACTAGGGTCACATTCTTCTAGCAAGGGCTGACACATGAACACTAAGATATCATAACCCTCCTCACCACAATGAGGTGTCCATTGTTCTTCATTGACAGCAATATCCATGGTGGCTAAGATTTCTGGCCAGCCATGAGGCTCAAATTCCTCATCTGGAAAGATCATCGGTGTATAGGCTGGGTCTTTAATTGGTCTATCTCCTTGCGAAGTTCCTCCTTCTCTTGCCTTTAAACGTTTTTCCTCTTCCTCTGCGACCTTGCACATCCACAAATGAGTATCTTCATGCAGCCATGATGGACCAGGTGAACTTTCAGAATGCACAGAGATAGAATCTTCTTTCGCTTTGTGGATAGGATTGAGAAGATTGGTGGTGAGCTTCCTCTTTCAATAACTGGTTGAGCATGTGGAGGTAAAGAAACTTGTGGTTTGTTTACCAATTGCTCTAATCTTTCTAGTAAGCCTTGGAAATGCAAATCTGGTTTGACAGAGTTTGCCTGATTGAACTTTTGACTAGTCTCGAGTATAGCTTGAGCTTGTTCTACCATTTTCATGCACATTTTCATCCGTTCAATCTCTAAATCTGCTCTAGGGTAACTCTTGTCTTGGTTTGCAGCTGTTGGCCCTTCTTGAAGTCGAGCTTGGTAGGCCTTGAACATCATGTCCAAGTCTTCTAGGGTTGGATCTACAAGAACAGACCCTGGTTGCGGTCTATTTACAATGGGTGGTGGGGTGGGATGACGTGAAGTGGATGGAGTTTCGGCATGCGAGGGGTTTTGAGATGCAATGTCTTCTATTTTTGTTTTTGCGTCTTTCAAGCTTTCTTCTAGTTTCGATAACTTTTTATTCCACTTACGATTGGCCTTTTCTCTGATATCCTTCCATGTTCTTGTTTTCCTCTTACTAGGCTCTCCTGATTCACTCGACTCCGATTGTTCTGCTGGTTTATCTTGTTTTAATGCTTGTGCCCTAGTAACTGCCTATACAGGTGCCACATTACTACTACTTGAACTTGAATCCGCCACTAAGCCTACCACATTAATGGGTGTAATCTTGGGTGCACTGGAGGGGTTTCTTGGACAATCTCTGGGGAGATGGTCTTTTCCACAATCAGGACAAAAAGCTTGTATTGTGATAGCATGTCCTTCACTCAGAGATGGTGGGTGGGGACAATCACGAAGGAAATGGTCGCCCTGACATCTAAAACATGGTCCTCTAGGGCTTGTGGTCTTACTTGTCTGAGTTGGGTCCTAGGGTTAGCATTTGCGTACATGACATTGGAATATTCAGGCTCCCAATTTTGTTCCATAGGTTGTGCCTCATATTGATACAGGTAAATCTCACTATGTTCAGGTGACTCTGTGTAATAAGCATGTGGACTACCTTCATGGGAGTAGTCTGAACTATGAGCATGAGATTCATTATCTGGTATCAATGGGGTTAGTGGCACCAATGCTCTATTTGGATTTTCCTCTCCCACAGCATACTTGACTGGAATCACGTTGGCAGCAGTTGGTGCTTGGTTTCCCAAGACTGGTTGTGGCCTATATTATGCCTGATATTGCTGTTGTGGTCTATAGTATGGCTGTTGGTATTGGTTTTGATACCTACCTGGTTGGTAAGGTTGTTGATAGGTTTGCCTAACAACCTGCCTATTGTAGGGACAATCTTGAGCCGTGTGGTTTGTGTATTTTCTCTCAATAGTGCAATATGGAGCATTCCTTTCTCTAATGTTTTGGTTTTGCATTGGGCATACATTAGCCATGTGGTCACCTCCGCAAGTATAACACAGATTCAATGGGGTGACTCTCTGTGTTTTTCTATTTTGGACTCCCAGCTTCTTGGCAACTTGCTCAGCTATCTCTTCTATTTCCGTGGAGATTTTTGAAGTACGACTAGTAGAACTATCCGAATCTTTGTATAGTTTGGACAATCCTAACTCCTCACCCAAGTTATCTTCTATGTCAATGCATGTCCGCACGCACTCTTCTATGGATCTAGGCTCTTTCAAGTATATATATGATCTTAACTTTGTGCTCAGTAAGCCATCTAAGAACAAAGCCACTTGTTTGGCTGGTGTGGGTGGCTCTGGAGCAGGGCATCTTTCTAGGTACTGTCTAAACCTTCTACCTGCTAGCCGCACTGTTTCTTGGGGTGTCTGCTTGAAGCTGTGGATCAAAGATGAAGTGTTATGCCTGATACCACTCTTGGAAAATTCTACAATGAATTCGTCTAGCAGTTGACCTATATCGCGATAGTTGCAACTACTCAGTGGTTGAAACCAAGCTAAGGCAGTGCCCTTAAGAGTCAGACCAAATGCCTCGTACTGGGTGAACAAATCCTCAACCTGTTCAGCTCTTAACACTTGTTTGAACTCGGCCACATGATCATAAGGATCTCCTGACCCATCAAAATAATTCTTCATTGCCTTGATCACTTGAGTGGGTCTAAGGGTTCTTGGGTGCTCTCGGGGTCTAGGCACTGGAAAATCCTGTTCATCTCTTTGTTGTCTATGTGCTTGATGTCTCTCTCTTTCAGGTCTTTCGTTTTCAAATCCTGACCTATTCCTACCCACGGTGTGTGCAAAACTTACCTCAGGTCTCTCTCTAGTTCTTTCTCTCTGGGCTTCATGAGTGTGGGATGATCCTACTCCTTGGAGGCCATGGGAAACATTGGATCTTGGTGGAGGGAAAATCAATTCACTCTTCTAAGTATATGCATGTCTATCAAGTTCTGTTACCAAGAATATTTTCTCTGATGTGTTATCTAGGTAGACAACTTTGCCTGGTGTCTCTGGATCCTTAAACTCGTAGATGATGACTATGCCCAATTGGCTAGGTTGATCTGGCTTGAATCTCCAAAAGGCTTCCTCTATTTCTCTATTCAAGAAGAGTTCTATGCTTTTGTTGTCTTGAGGGATCCAATCTGGTGTGATCACTCTGGTCAGAACTGACTTACCTCTAGGAGTATAGGGTCCTTGTCCTACATTTCCTTGTTCTAGGTCTCCTATCTCATTCTCATGAATGACATTTCCAAACTCATCGGTCGTATCTGGTTGGTTGGTAACCACATACATGGTTCCTTCCTTATCAATGTATGAACCCTCTTCGAACTTGACCACCGGGTGTTCAAGTCCAAAGGATTGATCTGGATTTTTGAGCTAGACCACTAATCGCCTCAGGCCATCCTCATAGATGCGAGCACCTAATTGGTTGGTCTGAATATATTCCAACTGTGTCTTATAGGGACCTTCTAGTGTTTGTAGATGGGCAGTCCTTGAGCCACCTACAGGTTTCCCCATGCTAAAAGACATTTCTGAATCACTTGTGTCTGAGCTTAGTCTGTAAGGATGACCACTTAGTTGTTGCGCCCAAGACTTAGCTGTATGGTTGACACTAGCCTCAGAAGATCTAATGCTTTGTTTATCCTTGCCTAGGTGTCTACCAGACCTCACGTTCATAAGCTTTGGCTAAGAGTCCAAAATTTCCCCTTGGTATGGTTCACAAATCCTTTGGAGTCCCCTTGGGTTCTTGGTCCCACCTGAGGGTCAACTTCAAAATATCCTATCTGAAAATCAACGCATTATTCTTATAAAAAACAGCTGAGGCCGTGTAGGATTCGAAACGAGCTTTCCAACGAGCTATAGAGCTCAAAAAATGGACTTTGGATGAAAAAGTTATGTCAAATCAGGCTTCTGGAGGTCAAAATAGGCAAACAGGACCTTTTGAAAAAATCGCAATTTTGTGAAATTCAAGAGAATCGCGATTTTGTAAACTTCAAGAGAATCGCGATTTTGTGAACTTTCAGAGAATCGCGATGCTGTGAAGTCAAAGAATAGCGATGTTGAGCACAAAATCGTGTTTTTGAAAATCGCGATGTTGAGCACAAAATCGTGTTTTTGAAAATCGCGATGTTGAGCACAAAATCGTGTTTTGAAAATCGCAATTTTCTACCTTGGATGAAAATCGTGTTTTTTTAGAGAATCGTGTTTTTAGAGAATCGCGATTTTGAGTAGAGAATCGTGTTTTCACAAAATCGTGGTTCACAGAATCGTGTTTTCACAGAATCGTGATTTCACAAAATCGTGTTTCAGAGAATCGTGGTTCACAAAATCGTGATTCACAAAATCGTGTTTTAGAGAATCGTGTTCTAGAGAATCGTGATTTTGTCTCAGAGAATCGTGATTCACAAAATCGTGTTTTAGAGAATCGTGTTCTCACAGAATCGTGTTTTTGGCTGAAAATTGTGATTTGTGAAAATCGCGATTTTGAGCACAACCACAGAATCGCGTTTTCACAAAATCGTGTTTTTGCTGAAAATCGTGTTTTTGCTGAAAATCGTGATTGGTGAGAATCGCAATTTTGAGCAGAGAATCGTGTTTTCACAGAATCGTGTTTTTGACATGAAAAATTGCGATTTTGAGTAGGGAATCGTGTTTTTTACAAAGTCGTGTTTTCACAAAGTCGTGTTTTTACAACATCGTGATTCTCATAATCGCATTTTTTGGCTGAAAAAAATTTGAATTTTCACAGAATCGCGATTTTCATCACAGAATCGCGTTTTTTGGCAGGAAATTCAAATTTCTGAGCGCCGGCAATGGCGAGCTCCGTATGAGCAGAAAATCATGAAAAAAACACAGCGCTTGCTCTCCCTTGCACCTCCTAACTCCTTTCCACTCAATAATGCATGAAAAATGGTATGAAAATGGTGAAAATGCACGAAAAAACAAGAAATTTCTATGAAGAAGAAGATGGAAGAAGGTGGAGATGATGATGATGATGAAGATGAAGAGGAAAAAACAGAAAATGAACTGAAATGATAGTTTTTTTTACCTTCCAACGTCGCAAGTCTACGATCTTACCATCACAACGCTCGTCCTCGAAGCTCTCTCCCCGGCAACGGCGCCAAAATTTGGTGTAGCTCAAGCGTAAGCACCACCTCCTTTACTTGTCAATCCGTGGAGACGTGAGGACCGGTATGAAGACCATGAGCAAGTGAAGGCACAAGTACGTGCACACACATACACATGCGCACAAAGTAAGATCAAAGAGAGGAACAATGGAAAGCTTTGATTGCAAAAGAGTTCTCTTACAAAAGCTCTATTCTCTAACAAGCTAGCCTCAAAAATGAGCTCTCTAGCTCTTTTTATAGTTTTTTGACTACTTTTGGCCCTGTCCAGACCTAGTGTCTGGCATAGTTAAAAATTAGGTTCCATGGCTTATTTGAGGGCTCAAACGGAGTCTAAAAATTATGAAAATTGGTAGGGTAATAGTTCTAATACTCCTCAAGCTCAAGGACTCCTCGGCTTGAACAAAATGGAGTTATAAAAATAGATAATGGTATTTACAATGGTTTTTAGTGATGAAAATCACTATTTTTGTAGGGGATTCTTCTGAAAATTTGACATACACTTCTTGGAGCTCCCTACTTGCTCCCTTTCCTTGTGTGTCCACCTTTTGATGTGCTTCCATGCTTTGTCCTTGACTTTGAGCTTCAACACCAACGAAGGGAGTCGGAGCGAAGAGAAGGCACAAGCAGACAAAGTAGTCAAAGAAGATCTGGCAAGTAGGCCATCTACATTTTTCATGCATCAAAGAGTTGGGCACACAAGAAGAAGGAGCAAGTAGGGAGCTCCACGAAATGTATGCCAAACTATTAGAAGAAACCCCTATAAAAATAGTGATTTTCATCACGAAAAACCATTGTAAATATCATTTCATATTTTTTGTAGCTCCATTTTGTGCAAGCCAAGGAGTCCTTGAGCTTGAGGAGCTTTAGAAGTACCTACCTATCAGTTTTCACATTTTTTAGACTCCGTTTGAACCTCCAAATAGGCTAGAGAACCTAATTTTTAACTAGGCCAGACACTAGGTCTGGACAAGGCCAAAATCTAGTCAAAAACTATAAATAGAGCTAGAGAGCTCATTTTTTAGGTGAGCTTGTAACATAATTGAATTGGTATGAGCATTTTGGAAGTAATCTAAATGAACTCCATTGTCTTTCTCTTTGTCTTGACGTGTGTGCGCGTGTGTGTGTATGTGTGTGCATGTTAGTGTGCTTCTCACCCACGCACTTGTGCCTTCACTGAAAAAACTTGGAGAAGCTTGTCGAAGGTAGAAAAGTGCGTTTCGAGGCGATGAAGTTTGGTCAAGCCAACCGGCACAAGACCAGCCCTTGAACTTATGGATACTCAAATAGACCTTATAGGCATGCTATAAGTGTAAAGAAACACACTATGTACTTTGGAGCATCAAGGAGAATGAGTCGATACAAAACAGATATGTTCGCGGGTCGACTAGCTCAAAAAACTTACTATCTATGGAAGAGACAATGAACTTCAAATGCCCATAGCGACCAGCGTGATTACAACTAGAAAAAATCCTTTTATGGAAGTGATAAACATAGGGTTGAGTGTATGGAATGCACAAAAGTATAAGGAATAAGCAAAATATGCTATAGGAATGAATGTGACATTCACCGGTGGTACTTCCTATTTTTCAGGAATACACAGAGATTGACCCCGAGACAGAAAAACTGAGATTTCTCCAAATCTGCTGAACCAAATGCTTTGCAAATTTACAGGCATAAACTAGACACTAATACCTTTCCAATGAGTTCTCTTGCACTCAATTTGAAGCTCTGAGGAGAGAGCAGCAGCCTCTGCAAGATTACTGTTGGCGAAGAAGATGATGCAGAAAATTGAAGGAGCAAGACAATGATGGTCACAAGTGTATGTATATTGCTTCCATGTATTTTACAAGTGATTCCAAGTCTTTATATAGACTCTAGGAGTGTTCCACGACTTTTACAACTTGCATTTGAATTCAATGAAGGTAGGAATGGTTGTTGGAGGGAATCAAATCACTTTCCTACAATCAAGGAAAAAAGTCAAGATCTTGATTGATCTATTTTTAGGTGATTGATTGCTTGATTGATTGCTTGATTGAATGCAACCTTGTTGGTGCATTTTGCCCAAGCCTACATGCTTGATATGCTTGATATTATCCTCATTTGTAAGTCACATGAGTAGTCATGTGAACACCTCTTGTAAAAGAGTACATTTTATCTCTTGTAAATGGAAAAAGAAAAAAGTAAAAGGATGGCTTACCTCATCCATGATGTAAAAGCAAATTCGTGGCTCCAACTACCAAAATCACGAATTTTTGAGCTGAGGGAATCTCTCCTAACTTTGGGGATCACTTTTAGGTGGAGCCATTCGAATTCGAATTCAAAACTCCCTCCAAGAATTGCTATAAAAGGAGCAAGAAGGAAGAGGCGATTAGCAAGCCTTGTACGTGACCACTTCATGTCATTTTGTAGAGATTGAAGAGCTTACTCCATAGCTCTATCATTCTACTCCCATTGTGCAAAGATTCATTGCCAATGTGGTTGTAATCATATGTGAATCTATACATTTATTATCATCTACCTCTCTGTTTTGTTCTCTGCTATACTCACTCAGAGCAGTAAATTCAGAAGGTCATATCTCAAGTTTTACTGAACCTTTTTCAGTGTTTTAAAGTGCGTTGGATAGCTCTCACTGTCTAGTTTTTATCTATAAATTTTCAAGGTCATTGAATTTATATTTTTGGAGATATCTGCATTTTACTGCTTACTGGTCTATCTCTGCAGAGCCCCGAGAATTGTGGGAATGTTCCAGAACTTGATGAAACTTGTTCTCAGTGCTCAGTCCATCATTTGAAGTGTTTTAACTTGGAATAGGAAGCTTGCTAAGTCTATTTGCTATGCCCAAAAGGAATTTTTCTAATTCCTTCCAGGTTGAGAGCACTGTTCATTTTTTCCAGCAGGTGTATGTCCAAAAATAGCAAGTTTTGGGAGCTAGTCATTTCGCAACTTGTCTGTCTTGACTTAAACTTTTGGGATACATGTTCCAAAGTACTTGGCTGATATTTTGGTGGATTTAGGAAGCTCAAAGGGTCTACTAATCAACTCTGAAGTCTCAGTTGGCTGGTGTGAAGCTGGTTGTAGCGGCACCTACTCATCTTTGGATTGCATCCACCATCTCTCTTCACAGTGGTATCAGAGCATAGTCAAGCAACATGGGAGATGGATTTCCATCAACAATTGACAAATTGGATCGAAACAACTATCCGGCATGGTATCTAAGGATGGAGGCTTACCTTCAAGGAAGGAATCTATATGGATTCATATCCGGAGATGAAGCAATGCCAACCATGAGGAACAAAGGGCAACCATCACATGAAGAAGTGGAAGGACTTTTGAATTGGTGTTCTAAGGATGCACTTGCAAGGTCCTATATTCTAAACTCAATCTCTGATTTTCTTTTACCTCATGTCAAGGGATGCAAGACATCAAGAGAAACCTGGAATGCACTTGCTTCTTTCTTCTCTTCCAACACTCGAGCAAGGAAGAACCAATTGTGGATGGAGTTCACAACAATGAAGAAAAGCCCAAAGCAAAATGTGACTGATTATGTCACAAAGATGAAGGAGATTTCCGACCAACTTGGAAGCATTGGAGAGGTAATTGAAGAGGAGCAAATCATAAGACAAATCATGAATGGAAATTCTGATAAAGCTAAGGTCAAGGACAAGTCAAAGAATAGGAAGAATGAAGATGAAGGAAGCTCTTTCCAAGCAAACTTTGCAGGTAGAGGAAGAGCTAGAGGAAGAGGCAGAGGTGGAAAGCAAGGCAGGGGGAGATTCCAATCATCTCAACCTTGCAACATATGTGGCTTATCTAACCATACTACTGAAGAATGTTTCAGGAACCCGAGGAACTCAAGAGGAAGAGGATTCAATAGAGGTGGCTATGGATCAAATAGAGGCAGGTACAATGGAGGCTACAACAACAACTACTACAACAACAATTACAACAACAACAACAACTATCAAAGTGGCCATAGAGGAAGAAGAGATTACAATAACTATGCAGAGGACCAAAGTCAAGAAGAGTCATTATTGATTATGAATCTATCAACAAAGAAGGGTAAGGATGATGATCACATATTTTACATTGATTCGGGATGCTCGAACCATGTAGCAGGAAATGTGGCTTTACTTTCTGATTTGGAAGATCCTCATAACAAGCATGAAGTGCAGACAGGAGATGACACAAAGCACTCAGTGGAGAAGATAGGTAATGTGAAGACATCAGATGGGAATATGAACCTCTTAAGCAAAGTCTTGTATGTCCCTACAATTACCAAAAATTTAATAAGTGTTGGACAGATTGTTGAAAAAGGATTGCAGGTTAGATTCAATCGATTTGGAGCATATGTTGAAGACCCAAGGCAAGGCTTTCGAAGGATTGCCAAAGGAGAAAAGACAGGAAGGCTTTTCACTTTTGAAGTGGAAGATACAAAGAACATAGCTTTGTTTAGCTATGGATCTCAAACTCTAACAGAATTGGAGATATGGCACAAAAGGCTTGCTCACATTGGTGAGAGGACACTCAAACAGATTTGCAGGGACCAAAGTGTACTTGGTTTGCCTAATATCACAAGGCAACACATGATTTATAAGTGTGAAGCTTGTCAACTCGGCAAGGCTCATAGACAACCTTTCAATAAGAAAGGATATATGTATCAAAATCCTTTGGATCTAGTGCACACGGATGTGTGGGGTCCAAGTAAGGAGCCATCTATATCAGGCTCAAGATATTATGTGTCTTTCATAGATGATTGTAGCAGGTGGACCATTCTATTTTTCATGAAGCACAAGGATGAAGTGTTTAATTGCTTTAAGAAGTATATTGCTCTTGTTGAAAACCAAACAGGTAGGACTTTGAAACGACTCAGATCAGATGGTGGAGGAGAATACTTCTCTTCTGAATTTGATGCCTTCTTGCATGAAAGAGGCATTAAAAGGGAAGTCACTACAAGGTATACACCCGAACTCAATGGTGTAGCAGAGAGGAGGAACAGAGCTATTGTCGAAGCTGCAAGGTCCATGCTCAATGAAAAGGGATTGCCGAACTACCTATGGGCAGAGGCTGTGTCTACAGCCACATATCTCATAAATAGACTTCCATCTAAGTCACTAGATGGAACCACTCCATATGAAGTGTGGAATGGAAGAAGACCTAGTCTAGAGCATTGTAAAATCTTTGGATGCTTAGCCTATGCTCACATTCCTTCTCAAGTAAGAGGGAAATTGGATCCCAAGGCAGAGAAGTGTGTATTCATTGGTTATGATCAAAACCAAAAAGGATATAGATTGTACAATCCAACCAATAAAGGATTTTCTGTGAGTAGAGATGTAATTTTTGATGAAAACAAATCATGGTTTGATGATGACAGGAAAGTGAAGCTGCCATATGACTTGGATGAAGATTTTCCATCACTTCAACCAAAGGAGCCAAAGCAGATTGAAGAAAGTGATTCGGAGATCGACCTAGAAGACTTGGAAAGACTAAAGCTATGGAAGAACAAAGGTAAAGCAAAGATGCAGGATGCTACATATGGACCCGAGAGCTCACATCAACCACTTAGAAGGTCTTCGAGGGAGAAGAAGAAACCAGAGAGGTTTGGTTATGATACTTCTTTGGTCACCAAGCACTCAATCTACATTGCAAAGGATTCAACCAATGAAGAACCTACCACATTCGAAGAAGCACAAAGCAAGAAAGCTTGGAGAGATGCAATGGATGAAGAAATGGAAGCCTTGAAGGAGAATGACACTTGGGAGCTTGTACCTAACAAGCCATCTATGAAGATAATCGGATCTCGATGGATATACAAAATCAAGAGGAATCCAGATGGAAGTATAAATAGACACAAAGCAAGGTTAGTTGCTAAAGGGTTTGCTCAAACCCATGGTATTGATTATGAGGAGACTTTCTCTCCTGTTGCAAAAATGCCTACAATTAGGGTTCTCATAAGTCTTGCTGCATCTAGAAATTGGAATCTTTATCAACTTGATGTAAAGAATGCTTTCTTGAATGGATGGATTTCTGAGGAAGTGTATATGGCACAACCTCCTGGATATGAGGATGCACATCATCCTAACTATGTATGCAAACTAAAGAAAGCTTTGTATGGATTGAAGCAAGCTCCAAGAGCTTGGAATTTCAGATTGGTTACTTATTTGCAGGACCAAGGATTCAAAGCTAGCAAGGCGGATACCTCTTTGTTCATAAAGAGAAATGGATCTGAAGTGATCTATTTATGCGTGTATGTTGATGATATTATTATCACAGGCAATGATCTTGAAGGAATCAAACAGGTAAAGAGTCAAATGAAGGAGGAGTTCAAAATAAGTGACCTCGGACCACTCACTTATTTTCTTGGATTGGAGTTGATCTACACAGATTCAGGTATATACATCACACAAAGGAAGTATGTCCATGACATGCTCGTCAAGTTCAAGATGGAAAATACAAAGTGTGCAGGTACACCTATGGAGCAAAATCATAAGCTTAGTGCTTATGAAGGAGAGCCAATTGAAGACATCACAAGCTATCAAAGCTTGGTTGGAAGTTTGAACTATGCAACACTCACAAGAGTGGATATATGCTATAGTGTTAGCATATTGAGTCAGTTTATGCATAAGCCGAGAAGACCACATATGGAAGCGGCCAAGCGAGTCCTCAAGTACCTAAAGGGGACCATGAATGAAGGTTTGTTTTATTCATATACTTCAGATATTGAGCTAAAGGTCTACTCAGATGCAGATTGGGCCGGATCTAAAGATGATAGAAGAAGCACATCAGGGTATATATCATTTGCAGGTTCAAAAATCATTTCTTGGTCATCGAAGAAGCAACCAACCGTGGCATTATCTTCTACTGAAGCAGAATATAGAGGTTTGGCTAATGCAACTCAAGAAATCATGTGGTTAAAATCTTTGTACACAGATCTTGGACTTCATTCTTCAACACCTCACATTTTTGGTGACAACACAAGCTCACTACATCTAGCAGCTAATCCGGTATACCATGCTAGAACCAAGCATATTGAAGTCCACTACCATTATGTAAGGGAGAAGCTATTGAGCAAGGATATTCAACTATCCTATGTCTCTACAGATATGCAATGTGCAGACATGTTGACGAAAGCTCTTGATGGTACGAAGTTAAGTAGATTCAAGTTGATGATTGGCTTGCAGGAAATCAAGGACAATTGAAGACTTATTTGGAGGCCAAGCATGTTAGGCTTGAGGGGGAGCTGTTGGTGCATTTTGCCCAAGCCTACATGCTTGATATGCTTGATATTATCCTCATTTGTAAGTCACATGAGTAGTCATGTGAACACCTCTTGTAAAAGAGTACATTTTATCTCTTGTAAATGGAAAAAGAAAAAAGTAAAAGGATGGCTTACCTCATCCATGATGTAAAAGCAAATTCGTGGCTCCAACTACCAAAATCACGAATTTTTGAGCTGAGGGAATCTCTCCTAACTTTGGGGATCACTTTTAGGTGGAGCCATTCGAATTCGAATTCAAAACTCCCTCCAAGAATTGCTATAAAAGGAGCAAGAAGGAAGAGGCGATTAGCAAGCCTTGTACGTGACCACTTCATGTCATTTTGTAGAGATTGAAGAGCTTACTCCATAGCTCTATCATTCTACTCCCATTGTGCAAAGATTCATTGCCAATGTGGTTGTAATCATATGTGAATCTATACATTTATTATCATCTACCTCTCTGTTTTGTTCTCTGCTATACTCACTCAGAGTAGTAACTTCAGAAGGTCATATCTCAAGTTTTACTGAACCTTTTTCAGTGTTTTAAAGTGCGTTGGATAGCTCTCACTGTCTAGTTTTTATCTATAAATTTTCAAGGTCATTGAATTTATATTTTTGGAGATATCTGCATTTTACTGCTTACTGGTCTATCTCTGCAGAGCCCCGAGAATTGTGGGAATGTTCCAGAACTTGATGAAACTTGTTCTCAGTGCTCAGTCCATCATTTGAAGTGTTTTAACTTGGAATAGGAAGCTTGCTAAGTCTATTTGCTATGCCCAAAAGGAATTTTTCTAATTCCTTCCAGGTTGAGAGCACTGTTCATTTTTTCCAGCAGGTGTATGTCCAAAAATAGCAAGTTTTGGGAGCTAGTCATTTCGCAACTTGTCTGTCTTGACTTAAACTTTTGGGATACATGTTCCAAAGTACTTGGCTGATATTTTGGTGGATTTAGGAAGCTCAAAGGGTCTACTAATCAACTCTGAAGTCTCAGTTGGCTGGTGTGAAGCTGGTTGTAGCGGCACCTACTCATCTTTGGATTGCATCCACCATCTCTCTTCACAAACCTCAACCACCACAAATTCGTGGAATATGGGCTCTATATTTGTACCTTTACATGTGTAAAGCTCAAGGCTTTTACAATGGTAAATGAGCCATCAAAAATCTCTCAAAAAAATACAATAAATGAGCATATGAAAAAGAACTCTCCAACGGATATTCTTTCGATGCGATATCCTTTGATGTAGATCAAATCCACCTCAAGCATAGTGTAAGCTTGATGTTCCAACAGCTCCCCCTCAAGCTAAAGTATGCTTGAGTCTTCATTCTCTGATAGGTTGAATACCTGCCATAGCTTTGAATCTACAAAGCTTTATTCCATCAAGTGCCTTCGTCATCATATCTGCTACTTGCTTTTCAGTAGGAACAAAAGAAATGTCAATCTCCTTTGCCATGAGCTTCTCCCTGATGAAATGGTAATGGACTTCTATGTGCTTGGTTCTCGCATGGAAAATAGGATTTGCCGCTAGATGCATGGAACTTACATTATCTCCAAATATGTGAGGTTTGGAACTCACAAGTCCCAAATCTGTATACAATGCTTTTAACCATATTGCTTCTTGAGTTGCTATGGTCAAGCCTCTGTACTCTGCTTCAGTTGAAGATAAAGCAACTGTTGGTTGCTTCTTGGAACTCCATGACACTAGCTTCGAACCTGCAAATGCTAAGTAACCAGATGTACTTTTTCTATCATCCTTAGCTCCTGCCCAATCTGCATCTGAATAGATTTTGATATCCAAATCTGAAGAGTAAGGATAGAATATACCTTCGTTGATTGTACCTTTGAGATACTTAAGTACTCTCTTAGCCGCATCCATGTGTGGTCTTCTTGGTGAGTGCATGAACTGACTAAGCACTCCCACACTATATGAGATGTCTGCCCTTGTATGAGTAGCATATATCAAGCTACCTACTAAGCTTTGATACTCTTTAATGTCTTCAATTTTTTCACCTTCATAAACACTAAGTTTGTGATTCATCTCCAAAGGTGTACCTGCAGGTTTACTGTTCTCCATTTTGAACTTGAGAAGAAGATCCTGAATGTATCTTCTTTGAGTCAAATACATTCCTTCATCTGTGTATATCACGTGCATACCTAGGAAATATGTGAGCTCACCTAGATCACTGATTTTGAACTCCTCTTGCATGTGTCTCTTGATCCTTTGAATGCCATTTAGATCATCACCTGTCACAATAATATCATCTACATATACACATAGATAGATAACCTCATTGTGATCTCTTTTGATGAATAGAGAAGTTTCTGAGCTGCTAGCTTTGAACCCTTGATCTTGGAGATATGTAACCAACCTGTAATTCCAAGCTCTAGGAGCTTGTTTCAATCCATACAATGCTTTCTTAAGTCTGCAAACATAAGATGGATGATTAGGGTTTTCAAAACCTGGTGGTTGTGACATGTACACCTCTTCACTTATCCAACCATTTAAGAATGCATTTTTCACATCAAGTTGGAGGAGTCTCCAATTCCTTGCAGCAGCAACACTTATCAATGTCCTGATTGTATTCATCTTTGCAACTGGTGAGAATGTTTCCTCATAATCTATACCATGAGTTTGTGAGCATCCTTTGGCAACTAATCTTGCCTTGTACCTGCAAGCTGATCCATCTGAATTTCTTTTAACTTTATATACCCATCTGCAACCAATTACCTTTTGATTCGGCGACATTGGAACCAAATCCCAAGTGCCCATCTCCTTCAATGCATCTATCTCTTCGTTCATGGCTTTTTTCCAATTAGGGTTTCCCTTTGCCTCTTCATAGGTTGAGGGTTCCTCTGAAATAGAGTCTTTTGCCAAGTAGATTGAATGCTTTGTAACAAATGTGGAATCATATCCATACCTTTCTGGTTGTTTCTTTTCTCTTGCTGATCTTCTAGGTGCTTGTTTTGAGCATTCTCCAACTTCTTGCATCTTTGCTTTGCCTCTTGATTTCCATAGCTTGTAATCCCTTTCTCTTTCATCTTGGTCATCGTCTGTATCACTTCTTGGATCCTGGACCTGTGTATCATGCTTGCTTCCTAATTGATGAGAGTCATAATCAAGATCATATGGTAGTGTTACCTTTTGTTTGTCTTCATCATACCAAGACCTGTGTTCTTCAAACACAACATCTCTACTTGTAGTGAATTGCTTGGTTGAAGGATTGAAGAACCTGTAACCCATCTGAGTTGAATCATATCCAATAAACACTGCCTTTGTTGCCCTTTCATCTAGCTTACCTCTTATTTGTGATGGTACATGAACATAAGCTAAACAACCAAAAACCTTGCAATGTCCAAGACTAGGTTTTCTTCCATGCCATGCTTCATAAGGAGTCATACCTTGAAGTGATTTGGATGGTAGTCGATTGACAAAGTATACTGCAGTTGAAATAGCTTCTGCCCATAGATAATGTGGCAACTTCTTCTCTTCAAGCATTGTTCGGGCTGATCCAACCAATGTCTTGTTTCTCCTCTCTGCAATTCCATTTAGTTGAGGAGAGTACCTGGTAGTCACTTCCCTTTTGATACCTTTTTCCTGCAAGAACTCATCAAAATCTTTGGAGAAGTATTCTCCCCCTCCATCAGATCTGACCTTCTTTAGTGATCTACCTGTATGATTCTCCACATGTGCAAGATACTTCTTGAAGCAATCAAACACTTCATTCTTACTCGTGATAAAGTATAGAACAGTCCATCTACTATGGTCGTCAATAAATGATACATAATACCTTGATCCTGCCAATGAAGGTTCTTGACTTGGTCCCCATACATCTGTATGTACTAAGTCCAATAGGTTGTTGTGGATGTAGCCTCTGTGGTTGAATGGTTGTCTTTGTGCCTTCCCAATCTGACATGCATCACACCTGTTGATCATGTGTTGCTTTGATATGTTCGGCAGTCCTAGAACACTTTGATCCCTGTATATATCCTTCAAGGTTCTTTCATTCACATGAGCAAGTCTCTTATGCCACACTTCAAGCTCACTTAGGGTTTGAGACCCAAAGTTGAATAGAGCAATGTTCCTGGTTTCTCCTACTTCAAAAGTAAAGAGCCTACCATGCTTCTCACCTCGGGCTATCTTCTTGAAGCCTTGACATGGATCTTCCACAAAAGCTCCATGTTGGGTGAACCTAACTTGCAAGCCTTTTTCAACTATTTGGCCTACACTTATTAGGTTTTTAGTGATAGTGGGTACATAGAGAACCTTACTCAGAATGTTTGTCCTGCCATTGGAAGCTTTGACATTGCCAATCTTCTCCACATTGTGCTTCGTGTCATCCCCTGTTTGCACTTCATATCTATGCTTTGGACTTTCCAAATCAGATAGAAGAGCAATGTTGCTTGCAACATGATTCGAACATCCTGAATCTATGTAGAACAAATGATCATCTTCTTTACCTTCTTTGTGGCTTAGATTCATGAGAAGCAAAGAGTCTTCATGTGGTTGATCTTCTGAATAATTGTTGTAGTCCCTTCTATTATAGCTTCTATTGTTGTTGTTGAAGTTGTGTCCACCTCGGCCTCTATTGCTGCCATATCCACCTCTTCCACTTCCTTTCTGGGTCTTCCCATTGAACCAACAATTCTGAGTGGTGTGGTTGGTCTTATCGCATATGGCACAAGGTTGAACATTCTGACCTTTCGCTTTGTCTTGCTTCGGTCCTTTCTTCTTCCCTTTCCACTTGCTCTTGCTTGCGAAGTTAGCTTGGGAAGTCTCTTCTTCATCTTCTTCCTTCTTCTTGCCTTTCTGCTTCTTATCCTTCTTATCTGCATATAGAGCACTAGATGAATTTCCATGATAAGAGTTACCTTCCTTTATGCTATTGTTGGCTTCTTGATTGAAGAGTTGTCCAAGAAAGATGTTGAAGTCTGGAGTCTGCACATCCATGATGAGATCATAAGCCGTCGTGAAGGATTGCCATTGCTTATCACTTCGAATGCCGTTGAGAATTTGCCTCATGATGAACTCTTCTTCAATTAGCTCTCCAATGGATGCTAACTGATCCGCAACCTCCTTGACCTTGGTAACAAACTCTGTGATGGTTTGTTTGGGCGTCTTCTTCATTTGGTTGAACTCGTTCCAAAGATGATTCTTTCTTGCTTTGGTACTAGCAGAAAAGAAAGTCTCGAGGGCACCCCAAGTCTCTTGAGATGTCTTGCATCCTCTAATATGTGGTAATAGAAAGTCAGAGATAGAGTTTAGTATGTACGACCTTGCTTGAGCATCCCGTGCGCACCAAAGTGTGAGCTTATCTGTCTCCTCTTGTGTAGGTCCTCCCATGGATCTCGGAATAGGCATAGCTTCATCACCTGCTACAATTCCATAAAGATTTCTACCTTGCAAATAGGCCTCCATTCTGATTTGCCAAGCCGCGTAGTTGTGTCAATCAAGCTTCTCGATCATTGAGGGAAACCCGTCACCCATCTTGATCTAGCTCTGATACCACTGAAAAAACTTGGAGAAGCTTGTCGAAGGTAGAAAAGTGCGTTTCGAGGCGACGAAGTTTGGTCAAGCCAACCGGCACAAGACCAGCCCTTGAACTTATGGATACTCAAATAGACCTTATAGGCATGCTATAAGTGCAAAGAAACACACTATGTACTTTGGAGCATCAAGGAGAATGAGTCGATACAAAACAGATATGTTCGCGGGTCGACTAGCTCAAAAAAGTTACTATCTATGGAAGAGACAATGAACTTCAAATGCCCATAGCGACCAGCGTGATTACAACTAGAAAAAATCCTTTTATGGAAGTGATAAACATAGGGTTGAGTGTATGGAATGCACAAAAGTATAAGGAATAAGCAAAATATGCTATAGGAATGAATGTGACATTCACCGGTGGTACTTCCTATTTTTCAGGAATACACAGAGATTGACCCCGAGACAGAAAAACTGAGATTGCTCCAAATCTGCTGAACCAAATGCTTTGCAAATTTACAGGCATAAACTAGACACTAATACCTTTCCAATGAGTCCTCTTGCACTCAATTTGGAGCTCTGAGGAGAGAGCAGCAGCCTCTGCAAGATTACGGTTGGCGAAGAAGATGATGCAGAAAATTGAAGGAGCAAGACAATGATGGTCACAAGTGTATGTATATTGCTTCCATGTATTTTACAAGTGATTCCAAGTCTTTATATAGACTCTAGGAGTGTTCCACAACTTTTACAACTTGCATTTGAATTCAATGAAGGTAGGAATGGTTGTTGGAGGGAATCAAATCACTTTCCTACAATCAAGGAAAAAAGTCAAGATCTTGATTGATCTATTTTTAGGTGATTGATTGCTTGATTGATTGCTTGATTGAATGCAACCTCAACCACCACAAATTCGTGGAATATGGGCTCTATATTTGTACCTTTACATGTGTAAAGCTCAAGGCTTTTACAATGGTAAATGAGCCATCAAAAATCTCTCAAAAAAATACAATAAATGAGCATATGAAAAAGAACTCTCCAACGGATATTCTTTCGATGCGATATCCTTTGATGTAGATCAAATCCACCTCAAGCATAGTGTAAGCTTGATGTTCCAACATTCACTTGCTTGAGGTCATCATACCATCCTCACGTCTTCCCAGATTGACATTAAAGGAGGTGCTACTCATCACTGAGCTACAATAGGCTCAAAAAAGTATCAACGTATCCTTTTATATAAGTCGAGATAAAATCCCCCTATGAAAAGTAATAAAATTCTAATGAAGATTGGAGTAAATAAGCTCCAATCTAGAGCAAATCCCAAACACTGGCATAAACACTAGTCATCCAAATGGATGCTTTACTAGATTAGATGTCTCGAAAGTGGACGATATAGTAGATAAATGATATTTCTAATTTTTTTCTACTCAAAATGGGTTCAAAAACACCTATTTCCTAATAACATGAAACTTTTTATCTTGTTATTGTTCCTTATGTATGAATAGAATGTGATCTAGAATCTCTAATATAATCATCCCCCCTATACTATCTTAATGTTTGTGAAGATAAACCCTTCCATATCATACTCCATTGGAAGAATAGATCATCCTTAATCTACCAAGGATAAATATGTATCCTAAGGAGATGCCTAGTCAAGATATCTTCCCTTTGTCTAATGAGAAACCTTTCCCCCTTGAACAATGAGTCTTTTTTCCCTAGCCATTGATGAAGAGTGCTCAAAGGGAGAAAGTTTCCACCATCCAAGGATTCTATCTCCAATCCCTAAAAGCACACCCTTTCTAAACTAAAAATGAAGTCCATATCCATGTTGGAACTCACTTTTCACAAAGAAAATGGATTCTCATGAATCCTTTGTGCTTGAAACTATATTCATTTGGATCAAATGATCATATGATCATGGATATTCCTTTTGAACCCATAAATAACTAGTTCGTGCATACTAAGGTAAATCTAGGTACTTCTTTAGATCCCTTCTTATGTCTTTTCCTAATCAAAGATCTATGCTCTATTTCAAAGAGATAATTCCACTTATTTTCCTCTTCTTGAATATAAAATTTTGTGAACACTTGTAGATGCTCTCTCATCATAAAGATCTCATTTGAATTGTTTCCTTCATGATTCAGCAATAAGATACATTTCATCATTTTGCTCAAGTGATATCCTAGAGTGATTTTCATAAAAGCATAAGCACCATAATCTCATGTCCAAATAATAAGACTCTCTTGAAAGTATTCAAACCTTCACTAACCTAGAGTTGATCAGCTTCACCTCCCATCTTCACTTAAAAGGTGTAAGAAAAATTTTAAAATTCCCTCTCTAAAACTTCTTGTAGTCATAAGATGCTTTTCACATTATCTTCATGGTGAAGGTCTACATTCATCCCGTTAGTAATCCTATATTCTAAATCATGATTTGTGTGGGATCTAACCTCGAGTGAGGTTTTCTTTCATCTATGAACAAAACATATATATTCCTTTTTTTTTATTCATTTCCTTATTTCATATGGTTGTTCCACTCTGTCTCATTTATATTTCTTTGTATCAAAGAATATAAGGTTTCAAAAACTTTAAACTTAATTCTTGGAAAAAAATACATCTTTTGTTCTTCTTCTTCTTTACTTTCTTACTTTCTTTAGAGTCGAAGATTTAAAAATGAAGTATCAATGGAGTGAGATAATTGTCAATACCTTTTTATACTTCTTGATGTTGATTGATATAAGAAGGATAAAATTCTTATTGTCTCTCAATAAATGTCCATAATCTAGTTAAAGAATATCAATTATCATCTCATAGCTATTACTCTTTTCAAAACAAATAAATTAACTTTCATTAGTATTAGATGATATATTTAGGTAGTGATATGTGTGAACACACTAGGACCATCGGGGTACTTTTTTCCCTCTTTAGGAGGTTTTTTCCCCCAGCTTGTATATATGTGTATAGCCCTAATGGGTTACTTATCTTTGTACATTCTAGTGGGAATACATTCAATATTGTGTGTTATGCTCCAAGTTTCTTCTTCTTCCTTGTGTTGTTCATGTGCTTCCACAGATGTTTAGCTCCAACAATTGGTATCAGAGCAGGTTGCGATTTCATCTAGGGCATCATTGACACGCCTCCAGTCACAGTCTCAAAATTGCACAAAATTTGGTGAGTTTGTTTCGGCCTCTGAATGCACTATCACAGTGCTTGTATAGGCTATTTCATCTTTTTTTTCCAAAGATATATACAGGTTTCGATTTGCTAGTATAAGCATCTCAAAGTCTGCTTCAAGTTTAGTAGAACTCGTTAGGGTAGTTCTGTTCAAATTTTTTAGATACATTTATTTTTCTGCATCAGGGTACTTTAGTCAGTGGCCATGGCTGAAAGCAGTGATGTATTCTGTATGTTGGCTATTGAGGATAAGTTGGATGGTACCAATTACCCATTGTGGGCTTATATGATGCGACATGTATTGGTTGCAAAAGGACTGTGGAACATTGTGCAGGGTGTTGAAAAACATCCTATTACACCTGCAAATATAGGTATTGAAGCTGATGCAGATGGCCTTGAAGATGCTAATATTCTTCATATTCCTGTTTGTGCTGAAATTTCTGTTGCACCTATTGCATAGCAAATTCACTGGGATGGCAGAGATGCTCAGGCACATGCATTGATAGCCTTGTCTATCAAACATGCCATTATTCCTCACGTTCGCTCTTAACTGAATAGCTAAGGATGCTTGGGATACACTTACCACATTGTATCAGGCTAGGAATGAGGCTCATGTTGCTTACCTTTGAAAAGAGTTGGAGAGTGAGCATATGAATGAAGGTGATTCTATGGATAGTTTTCTAACAAAGATCAAAGACTTGAAGGAACTGTTAATTATGTTGATGAAGTTATTCTAGATAGCTCACTTGTGCAGACCATTCTGAATGGTCTTCCTGATTCATATCAAAGTTTTGCTTCTACTCTTTGTTTGATGATGAAAGGCAATCCAAATGCCTTTTCATTTGAGGAGTTAGTCTCTATTCTGTCGCAGGAAGATCAGTCTAGCAGAACAGGTCCATTATGCATGTTGTAGATCAAGCTTTCCTAGCAAGTCAGAAGGGCAAAGGTAAATGGAGCTCATCTACTAGTAAGAAAAAATCTACAAATGTTGCACATTCGAAGAGGGAAGACAAAGATGAGAAGAAATTAGAAAAGCAGAAATTCTTTTATAAGTATTGTAAAGGAAATGATCATGTCATAAAGAATTGTCCAAAACTAGTTGCAAAAGCGGCAAAGAAAAAAGAGGTTGGAATGGTTGTTACAGAGGCCTCTACACCAAACACAAAGTAGAATGAAGAATGGGTGTTTACTACTGTTTGTAGTTTTGACCCATCTTCTCCTGAATAGTGTATGTCTGCAGTAGAGTCAGATGTTTGGTACTTTGATAGTGGGGCAACCAAACATATTATCTCGCAGTGCAGTTTCTTCACCTCACTCAACCTTGTTCCCTATAGAGAAAATTGTCACACGCACCAAAAACTCCTGATGATTCTGACTACTACAGATGGTAATTCTTTCACTTTTTTGGATCTTTTATTTGTGCCACAGATCAAGAAAAATCTGTTATCAATTTCTGCATTAGCCAAGATTGGCTTGGTTCTGAAATTTGTTGAAGAAATATGTATAGTTGTTGACATGTCAAATGGTGACATGATTATTGCTTTGGGCATTTTATGTCGTGGGCTATAAAAGCTCATAGACTATGAAAAATCTATGAATGATTCAGCATGTGAAGCACATGATTCTCAGGCTATGTCAGATGCAAAGCTTTAGCATGCCCGCTTTGGTCATCTGAATTTTGCTAGTTTGTTATGCCTGCAAAAATCGAAAATGGTGTCCTCTTTGCCCAAGCTTGAGGCACCCCATAAATTTGTGAAGGCTTTATTTTGGGGAAAATGTAGCATTCATCCTTCCCAAAAGATGGTTCAGTTCGGGCTACTCAAAAATTGCAGCTTGTACATAGTGATATTTGTGGTCCTATGCACACACTTTCTTTTGGAAACTATCTTTACTTTGTGAATTTCATTGATGATTTTTCTAGGCATGCATGAGTATATCCACTCAAAGAAAAGTCCGAAGTGTTTATGTGCTTAAAATAGTGTTTGTTTTTGGCTAAAAATCTATCATCATGTAAAATGGGCACCCTTCGTTTTGATCGAGGGGGGGAATATATGTCTTCTAGCTTTAATGCATTTCTGGTTGAACGTGGGATAAAACATCAGTGTACAGTGTCGTATGCACCTCAACAGAATGGAGTTGTTGAGCAGAAGAACAGGTCACTCATGGAGATGGCGAGGTGTAGGTCAAGAGTCAAGCTTTACCTCATAGTTTCTACCTTGAGGTTGTCATGTGTGCAGCATATGTACTTAACATGTGTCCCACTAAAACTCTGCAATCTATCACTCCATATGAGGCTTGGCATGGTCGCAAGCCATCTGTTGCTCATCTGCATGTTTTTGCTTGTATGGCATATGCATTAGTGCCTAAACAACATCACAGGAAATCAGATGATAAAGCAACAAAATGTACTTTTGTTGGGTAAAGGTCTAAAAGCAAAGGCTATTATCTGTATCATCCATAGACTAAATGCATTTTGATTAGTCGTGATGTTGTTTTTATGGAAGATGCTATTCAGCCTTTACTTTCATGTATGAAGGAGACATCTGTTAGCTCCAAAGACATGTATTATACTTTGCTTCCTCTTTTTACAAGGTCTGGTCCTAATGAGGCAACTTCTCAGCCTTTACATGTTTCATGTGATGATGTAGATCATTCTATTTCTTATGCAGCTTTACATATGCACTTGTTGATGAGAGAGCTGATATTGAGGAGGCAAAAACTATGCCAAAATGGCTAGTGTAGCCTTTGTGTGATAGCAAATTAGATGCACCTTTGTCATACCATACTTGTTCAAGCTCTCATAGTGCTTCTTTTGCATCAGATTGCTATGCTATGGCTTCCTCTAGTCTCTATGATGAGATTGAGCCTATTTTGTTTGATGAAGCAAAAAATTCTGAGCATTGGATGGCTGCAATGCAATCTGAATATGATGCTATCATGAAAAATGGTATCTGGTCTTTATGTGACTTGCCTCCTGCAAGAAGGCCATTGGCACTAAGTGGGTATACAAGATGAAGCGTAAACCTGATGGAACAGTTGACAAGTGACAGGTACAAGGTTGGGCTTATTGCAAAGGGTTATGTGCAGGAAAGAGGCATTGATTTTTATAGAACCTTTGTGCCTACATGCCGAATGACTACAGTTCATAGCATCTGTGCACTTGCAGCTCATCATGGTTCAAATGTACATAAATTGGACATTAAAATAGCACTTTTGAATGGTGAATTGCATGAAGAAGTGTATGTTTCTTAGCCCTTTGGCTTTGTGCAGAAAGGGCATGAAAACCAGGTGTGCAGGTTAAAAAAGGCATTATATGGTTTAAAGCAAGCACCACGTGCTTGGTATGAAAAGATGCATGCCTATCTGATTCCACATGGTTTTGAGAATAATCCAACTAAAAGAACCTTATATGTTAACCATGCTAATGATGTACTTATGATCATTGTTGTGTATGTTGATGACATGTTGCTCACTAGTCCTCATGAGAAGCATATTGCTGATTTTAAGGCCGATTTGCATGCCTCATTTGAGATGTCTGATTTGGGGCATTTGCATCATTATTTGGGCATTCATTTTATGCATGTTGATGGTGGAATGGCTTTGTGTAAAAAAAAATATATTGAAACGTTATTGCAATGTTTTGGCCTTGAAGACTATAAACCTATTGCCACTCGTATGGAGACAAGTTTACGATTGAGTCTTCATTATGCTCGAGATGCATTTGATGTTGTTCTCTATCATCAGACTATTGGATGATTGATTTACTTATGCATTACTCAACTAGATATTCAGTTTGTTATCTCACAGATGAGCAGGTTTATGCATTGCCCAGGTGTCAATCATTGGTAGGCGGTTAAGTGCATCTTTTGCTACGTGAATGGTACCCAAATACTTGAGTTTTTTTATCCCAAGGGGGATCACTCCTGCCCTATTTGCATGCTTTTTCTTACTCTGACTAGGCTGGTTGTTATGACACTCGTGTGTCCACTAGTGGCTTTTACTTCATGCTTGGTAGTTCATGTATATCTTGGTTGAGAAAGAAGCATCCTACTCTGGCCACTTCCAGTTGTGAGGCCTAAGTATAGGGCAGCTTTCATAGTGATTGTTGAGTGTGTGTGTGGCTCACATGCCTTATGGTTGATTTGGGTGTTGGTCAGTCTTTTGCCACCACCATCTTCACTAATAGTCAGAGGGCATTGGCAGTTGCAAGGAACCCTGTGTTCCATGCTCGCACTAAGCACATTGAGGTGCATTATCATTATGTTAGGGAGAGGTTCTCTACTGGAGAGATCAGGCTGGCATATGTGCCCACACAGGAGAACATTGCACACCTTTTCACGAAGGATCTGCCTAGGGAGAAGTTTAAAGCTTTCTGCAAAGCTTTGGGCTTACTTCCTTTTGTAGATTTATTCCACATAGCTTGGCACTTCCTTATACATGAGTGCCAACTCCTTGTTCACCACATCACTCCCACGGGGGATTTGTTGATATATTTAGGTAGTTATGTGTGAACACACTAGAACCATCGGGGCACTTTTTCCCCTCTTTAGGAGGTATTTTTCCCTTGGCTTGTATATACACATATAGCCCTAATGGGTTACTTATCTTTGTACATTCTAGTGGTAATACATTTAGTATTGTGTGTTGTGCTCCAAGCTTCTTCTTCTTCCTTGTGTTTTTTGCGTGCTTCCATAGATGTCTAACTCCAACATTAGATGCTCCTAGGAAAACAAAGAATAATAAAGAATACATTTTTTTCACTCTAGCTATGATATGAGTGGATGCAAAAGATAGACTATTCATGCTTACAAGCATGCATACATCATGCAATCCTTTATCTAGAAGATTTAGAATGCTATTGTGTGCTTCCATGCCATCCATGCTCAATAAATCATTGAAACTCTTAAATGACAATGTGAAGTGATTCCATTCTTAAGCATGCTTTAAAGGATATGCATGTAAAGGCAAATATGCTAAAACATAAGAGAAATATAATATAGAGAAAGAAACATAACCATAAGGTAATCTGGTGTCCATGTAGAGTCAACCTATGCTTGTAGTTCTTTTGCCAAATTTCAAACAAAATTTTGAAATTTCTATTTGATATCAGCATACTTTTGAAACACTTAATTTGATAAAAACAAAAACGACTACATCTTCAGTAATACATGTTGAACCATCTTGAGACATATGAGAGACTATTGAAACTTTCTCAAACCTAAGTAAAACTAAAAATCTCTAGCTCACATCTTATTTTTGTGCTTGGAAGAGAAAACACCTCAATATTCTTCATGACTTGCAAGTAATCATTCTTATAAGGTAGCAATTAAAAATTATTCAACTATGCAAACCCATGTAGAGATAGAAAAATATAAAATCCTTAGAAATTTTATACATATTCCTAACTTATTCTTCATGCTCTTCTATCTAAACCATACGATTGGGTGTACGAGTGAGTGAGGAAGCACAAATTGAAGTACACACAAGAGCGAAGAACAAGATTGAAGCACAAAGACACGTGATGCTTGGAAGAGCTCTTTCTCAATAGATGATTAGTAATATGAGAATGAATGAACTAAGAGCTATAAGTGAATCCCTAAGTATAAAGTACCACCACATATGATTATATCATGTATATGTGGTTACATGGGGGAAAAACCTCTAGCCACCACTAGAGTAAAAAGCGTCCATGCCTAGGGAAACAATTCACATCAAACCTACTCAAGGGACATAGAAGTGTAATAAACCCCCCTAGAGTGAATGATGTGAATACATACAAAGAGTGAAAAATCAACCCCCACAAGGTAATAAGCCTAAAGCTTTGAGAAAGGTTTGAAAATTTTCCCATGGAAGAGCTTTGGTGAATATGTGTGTCACATTATCTTATGTAGGCACATATACTAAATCAATATCTTCTGCATGAAGGCACTCTCTTACATAATTATAATGAACCTCAATGTGCTTTGTGCATGCATGAAACAACAAATTTCTTGCAACCACCAATGCACTCTGACTATCCATGAGAATATGCATAGGTATAACTATGAATGTTTCCCTGTACTAAGCTTCACAACTTGATGTGGCCACAATAGCTTGCTTCTTACTCAACCAAGATATGAAAGATCCTCCAAGAAAAAAGACATTATCACTATTGGATGCCCATGTATCATAACAAACAACCCAATCACTATCTATAAAATCATGCAAGCATGGTTGAGCATCTATGCCATAAAAGGGATCCAAACTCAAAGCACCTTTGAGATATCTAGACACTTGTTCTACCGCTTGTTAGGATTGTGCATAGTCGACTCAATTGGGAACTGCATAATGTATGTCCAGCCTTGTATTACATGCATATATCAAAAATCCCATAGCTTGTTGATAAAGAGAAGTATCAAATGCATGAGTTGCATCCTTAATTGAGAACCTAGATCCTATTTCCACTGGTATTGAGATAGACTTGTTATCCTCAAAACCAAAATGTTGAATTAGCTTCACAATATACTTTGCTTGATGCACAACAATTCCCCCCTCAACAGACACAAATTGGATGCCAAGATAATACTCCTAAAGACCAAGATATGTGACATCAAAATTATGCTACAAATAAATCATAAGCATGTCAATATTCTCATCACATGAGCTAATCAAGAGAATTCCTCCAACATAAAGAACAAGGATTGTAAGATCAAGCCCATCTTTGCATACATAAAATATGCTTTCAATTGGACTACATGTAAAACCAATAGCAATCAAGTGCTTATGTATCTTTTCACACCCTGCACATGGATCTTGCTTAAGTCCATACAAAGCCTTACGCATGCAGAAAACCATATGCTCTTGACCTTTGATGGAAAATCAAGAAGGTTGCTTCACATAGACCTCTTATTGCAATTAATCATTCAAGAAAGTTGTCTTTATATCCCATTGATGCACTTTTTGGCCATGATGGGCAATTAGTTTCTTTATATCCAATTGATGCACTTATTAACCATAATGGGCATCTAGTGCAATCACAAAATGAATGGCAGTCATGTGCGATGTAGGTACAAAAGTCTCCTCATAATCAATGCCATATTTTTGTGCATAACTTTTTTTATCTTTTGGCAATTCACATAACTCCCAAGTATGATTTTTGTGGATAGAATCTGATTCCAATTGCATTGTCCACATCCAATCTGAATCATCACATGCATCTTCAAAAGTGAGTGGCTCTTCATGTAATTGCAATAAGAGATACATACATACACAAAGTCACTTGACGCATGGCGAGAGTTTGATCTTGTTCTACCAAGTAAAGGAGCACTCAACTTGCTATCTTGCAATGTTTTTTGCAACCATTTTGGCTTAAATTGTGCATCCAATAGATATGTGTTCCTCGTGTAATACATCGTCAAAATGCACATCAGAAGTGGGCTGAATATCGTGCTGAATTTCAGCCATGTGTAGCTGTAAATTTATGTTTGACTTGACATTTTCAACCTTTTTTTTCTGGAATTTTTTAGTCATGTTTCTCTACGAAATTGGGGAATTTTCAGCCATGTTTGGATGGAGTTTCTCAGTCATCTTTGGCTAAACATTTTCAGCTCTTTGAGCCTCATTTGGATGGCATACATGGCCATAGTCAAGCACACCACTTTGAAACAAAGGCATGAGTGTATCAAATGTTGGTGCATTTTACACAAGCCTACATGCTTGATATGATGTTCACTTGTAATCATGTGTAGACATATGAACACCTCTTGTAAAAAAGTACACTTTACCTCTTGTAATTGTAAAAGAAAGAATGGCTTAAGTCATCCATGATGTAAAAAACAAATTTGTGGCTCTAGCTACCTAAAACCACGAATCCATTAGCTGAGGGTATATTTCTTAATTCCTAGCATCACCTTTAGGTGAATTCATTTGAATTCAAATTCAAAACTACCTCCAAAAGTAGCTATAAAAGAAGCAAGAAGGAAGTCGCCAAAGTGTGCTTGATTCATGCCCATTTCATGAACATTTGTAGAGATTGAAGAGCTTACTCCATATCTCTATCATTCTACTCCCATTGTGCAAATATTCATTGCCAATGTGGTTGTAATCATATGTGAATCTATACATTCATCTTTTACTCCTCTGTTTTGATCTTTGTTATACTCACTCAGAACAGTAAACTTTAGAAGCTCATATCTCGAGATATATGTAACCTTTTTTAGAGTTTTCAAGTGCATTGGATAGCCCTCTAAGTCTACTTTATGTTACAAAATCTCATGTCTATTGGATTTATCATTTGTGAGAAATCTGCATTTCACTGCTCACTGGTCTATCTTTGCAGAGCCCAAAAATGGCGAGAGTGTTCCAAATTTTGCTAAAACTTGTTCTCACTAATCAGTTGATTAATTGAAGTGTTTTAGCTTGTATTAGCAAGATCTCTAAGTATATTTGCGATGTCCAAAAGGAATTTTTCTAATTCTCACCAGGTTGAGAGCATTATTCATTTTGTCCAACACGTGTATGTAGAAAATTAGCAAGTTTTGGGAGCTAGTCATTTTGCAACTAGTCTGTCTTGACTCAAAATTTTGAGATACTTGTTCCAAAGCACTTGGGTGATTTTTATGTGGATTTAGGAAGCTCAAAGGGTCTAATAATCAGCTATGAAGTCTTAGTTGGCTAGTGTGAAGCTGGTTGTAGCAGCACCAATTCATCTTCAGGTTGCATCCACCATCTGCTCCAACACAGTGTGGTATCAGAGCATAGTCAATCAACATGGGAGATGGATTTCCATCAACAATTGACAAATTCAATAGAAAAAACTGCCCAGCATGGTCTCTAAGGATGGAGGCTTATCTTCAAGGTAGGAATCTATTTGGATACACATCTCGAGATGAAGCTATGCCAACCATGAGGAACAAAGGGCAACCATCACATGAAGAAGAGGAAAGATTTTCAAATTGGTGTTCAAAGGATGTACTTGCAAGGTCCTATACTCTAAACTCAATCTGTGATTTTCTTTTACCTCATGTAAAGGGATGCAAGACATCAAGAGAGACTTGGAATGCACTTTCTTCTTTCTTCTCCTCCAACACTCGAGCAAGGAAGAACCAATTGTGGATGGAGTTCACAACAATGAAAAAAATCCCCAAGCAAAGTGTGACTGATTATGTCACAAAGATGAAGGAGATTTCAGATCAACTTGGAAGCATTGGAAAGGTAATTGACGAGGAACAAATTATTAGACAAATCATAAATGGAATCAAAGCAAATGACAAGTGGGAGTCCTTCACAACAATCATGGATTTGTACATGGATGTGCATGTACCCAACCTCAACACACTCATGGGCCAACTCTTCACTCATGAAGCAAAGATTAGCAAAGGTGTTGAGTCCTCAAGTGGTAATCAAACTTCTTCCTTATATTCTAATAAAGCCAAGATCAAGGACAAGTCAAAGAATAAAAAGAATGAAGATGAAGGTAGCTCTTTCCAAGCAAACTTTGCAGGTAGAGGAAGAGCTAGAAGAAGAGGCAGAGGTGGAAAGCAAGGTATGGGGAGATTCCAATCATCTCAACCTTGCAATATATGTGGCTTATCTAATCATACTACTGAAGAATGTTTCAAGAACCCAAGGAACTCAAGAGGAAGAGGATTCAATAGAGGTGGCTATGGATCAAATAGAGGAAGATACAGAGGAAGAAGAGATTACAATAACTATGCAGAGGACCAAAGTCAAGAAGATTCATTATTGATTATGAATCTATCAGTGAAGAAGGGTAAGGATGATGATCGCATCTTTTACGTTGATTCGGGATGCTCAAATCATGTAGAAGGAAATGTGGCTTTACTTTCTGATTTGGAAGATCCTCACAACAAACATGAAGTGCAAACAGGAGGTGATACAAAGCACTCAATGGAGAAGATAGGTAATGTGAAGACATCAGATGGGAATATGAACCTCTTGAGCAAAGTCTTTTATGTCCCTACAATTACCAAAAATTTGATAAGTGTTGGGCAGATTGTTGAAAAAGGATTGTAGGTTAGAATTCAACCAATTCGGAGCATATGTTGAAGACACAAGGCAAGGCTTTAGAAGGATTTCGAAAGTAGAAAAGACAGGAAGACTTTTCACTTTTGAAGTGGAAGGTACAAAGAACATGGCCTAATTTAGCTATGGATCTCAAACTCTAACAGAGTTGGAGATATGGCATGAAAGGCTTGCTCACATTGGTGAGAGGACACTCAAACAAATTTGTAGGGACCAGAGTGTACTTGTCTTGCCTAATATCACAAGGAAACACATGATTTATAAGTGTGAAGCTTGTCAACTCAGTAAGGCTCATAGACAACCTTTCAATAACAAGGGATATGTGTATCAAAATCTTTTGGATCTAGTGCACACGAATGTGTGGGGTCCAAGTAAGGAGCCATCTATATCAGGCTCAAGATATTATGTGTCTTTCATAGATGATTGTAGGAGGTGGAACATTCTGTTTTTCATGAAGCACAAGGATGAAGTTTTTAATTGCTTTAAGAAGTATGTTGCTCTTGTTGAAAATCAACTAGGTAGGACTTTGAAAAGACTTAGATCAGATGGTGGAGGATAATACTTCTCTTGTGAATTTGATGCCTACTTGCATGAAAGAGGCATTAAAAGGGAAGTCATTACAAGGTATACACCCCAACTCAATGGTGTAGCAAATAGGAGAAACAGAGCCATTGTTGAGGCTGCAAGGTCCATGCTCAATGAAAAGGGATTGCCAAACTACCTATGGGCAGAGGCTGTGTCTACAGCCAGATATCTCATAAATAGACTTCCATCTAAGTCACTAGATGGAACCAGTCCATATGAAGTGTGGAATGGAAGAAGACCTAGTCTAGAGCATTGTAAAATCTTTGGATGCTTAGCCTATGCTCACATTCCTTCTCAAGTAAGAGGGAAATTGGATCCCAAGTCAAAGAATTGCATATTTATTGGTTATGACCAAAACCAAAAAGGATATAGATTGTACAACCCAAAAAATAAAGGATTTTCTGTGAGTTTTTTATGAGAACAAATCATGGTTTGATGACGACAGGAAAGTGAAGTTGGCTTATGACTTGGATGAAGATTTTCCATCACTCAACCAAAGGAGCCAAAGCAAATTGAAGAATGTGATTCGGAGATTGACCTAGAAGACTTGGAAAGACTAAAGCTATGGAAGAGCAAAGGTAAAGCAAAGATGCAAGATGCTACATATGGATCCAAGAGCTCACATCAACCACTTAGAAGTTCTTCAAGGGAGAAGAAGAAACTAGAGAGGTATGGTTATGATACTTCTTTGGTCACCAAGCACTCAATCTACATTGCAAAGGATTCAACCAATGAAGAACCTACCACATTTGAAGAAGCACATAGCAAGAAAGCTTGGAAAGATGCAATGGATGAAGAAATGGAAGCTTTGAAGGAGAATGAAACTTGGGAGCTTGTACCTAACAAGCCATCTATGAAGGTAATTGGATCTCGATGGATATACAAAATCAAGAGGAATTTAGATGGAAGTATAAATAGACATAAAGCAAGGTTACTTGCTAAAGGGTTTGCTCAAACCCATGGTATTGATTATGAGGAGACTTTCTCTCCTATTGCAAAAATGCCTACAATTAGGGTTCTCATTAGTCTTGCTGCATCTAGAAATTGGAAGCTCTATCAACTTGACGTAAAGAATGATTTCTTAAATGGATGGATTTCTGAGGAAGTGTATATGGCACAACCTCTTGGATATGAGGATGCACATCATCCTAACTATGTATGCAAATGAAAGAAAGCCTTGTATGGATTGAAGAAAGCTCCGAGAGCTTGGAATTTCAGATTGGTGACTTATTTGAAGGACCAAGGATTCAAAGCTAGCAAGGCGGATACCTCTTTGTTCATAAAGAGGAATGAATCTGAAGTAATCTATCTATGTGTGTATGTTGATGATATCATTATCACAGGGAATGATCTTGAAGGAATCAAACAGGTAAAGAGTCAAATGAAGGAGGAGTTCAAAATAAGTGATCTTGGACCACTCACTTATTTTCTTGGATTGGAGTTAATCTACATAGGTTCAGGTATATACATCACACAAAGGAAGTATGTGCATGACATGCTCATCAAGTTCAAGATGAAAAACACCAAGTGTGTAGGTACACCTATGGAGCAAAATCATAAGCTTAGGGCTTATGAAGGAGAGCCAATTGAAGACATCACAAGTTACCAAAGCTTGGTTGGAAGTTTGAACTCTGCAACACTCACAAGGGTGAATATATGATATAGTGTTAGCATATTGAGTTAGTTTATGCATAAGCCGAGAAGAACACATATGGAAGCAATTAAGAGAGTCCTCAAGTACCTAAAGGGGACCATGAACGAAGGTTTGTTTTATCCATTTACTTCAGATATTGAGCTAAAGTCCTACTCAGTTGCGGATTGGGCCGGATCTAGAGATGATAGAAGAAGCACATCCGGGTATGTATCATTTGCAGGTTCAAAAATCATTTCTTGGTCATCCAAGAAGCAACCAACAGTGGCATTATCTTCTACTAATCCAAATATAGAGTTTTGGCTAATGCAACTCACGAAATCATGTGGTTAAAATCTTTGTATACAGATCTTGGACTTCATTCTTCAACACCTCACACTTTTTGTGACAGCACAAGCTCACTACATCTTGCAGCTAATCCGGTATGCCATGCTAGAACCAACTTGAAGTCCACTACCATTATGTAAGGGAGAAACTAATCAACAAGGATATTCAACTATCCTATGTCTCTACATATATGCAATGTGCAAACATGTTAACTAAAGCTCTTGATGGTACAAAATTAAGTAGATTCAAGTTGATGATTGGCTTGCAAGAAATCAAGGACAATTGAAGACTTATTTGGAGGCCAAGCATGTTAGGCTTGAGGGGGAGTTGTTGGTGTATTTCACCCAAGCCTACATGCTTGATGTGATGTTCATTTGTATTCGTATGTGTAGACATATGAACACCTCTTGTAAAAGAGTACATTTTACCTCTTGTAATTGTCAAAGAAAGAATGTATTAAGTCATCCATGATGTAAAAGCAAATTCGTGGCTCTAACTACCTAAAACCACGAATCCATTAGCTGAGGGAATATTTTCTAATTCCTAGCATCAATTTTAGGTGAATTCATTTGAATTCAAATTCAAAATTACCTCCAGAAGTAACTATAAAAGAAGCAAGAAGAAAGTCACCAAAGTGTGCTTGATTCCCATTTGTAGAGATTGAAGAGCTTACTCCATAGCTCTATCATTCTACTCCCATTGTGCAAATATTCATTGCCAATGTGGTTGAAATGATATATGAACTACACATTCATCTTTTACTCCTTCTCTGTTTTGTTCTCTGTTATACTCACTCAGATCAATAAACTTCAGAAGCTCATATCTCGGGCTATACGTAATCGTTTTCAGATTTTTAAAGTGCATTGGATAGCACTCTAAGTCTAGTTTATTCTGACAAAATTGCATGTGGATTTGATTTACCATTTGTGAGAAATCTGCATTTTACTGCTCACTAGTCTATCTTTGCAGAGCCCAAAAATGGCGAGTGTTCCAAATTTTTCTAAAACTTGTTTTCACTGCTCAGTTGATGAATTGAAGTGTTTTAACTTGTATTAGCAATCTATCTAAGTCTATTTGCTATGTCCAAAAGAAATTTTTCTAACTCCTACCAAATTGAGAGCATTGTTCATTTTTTCCAGCAAGTGTATGTACAAAAATAGCAAGTTTTGAGAGCTAGTCATTTTGCAACTAGTCTGTCTTGACTCAAACTTTTGAGATACTTGTTCCAAAGCACTTGGGTGATTTTTTTGTGGATTTAGGAAGCTCAAAGGGTCTACTAACCAACTCTTAAGTCTCAGTTGGTTGGTGTGAAGTTGGTTGTAGCAGCACCAATTCATCTTCAGGTTGCATCCACCATCTCCTCCAACAAAAACACATCTTGTGAGTTAGTTGTTGACTAAAATTTACATTAAAGTAAAGAATAAGCTGAGTTTTTAGCAAATACCACATCTCAACTTACAATCATTTGTCCACCAATGGATGGTATAAGCGATAATCTTTACTTTGACTACTATATCCAACAAATATACATTTCTTTGCCTTATCCTCAAGTTTATGATGTTGTTGTGATGGCACAAGAGCATATGCCAAGCAACTAAATATGACATATGACTATTCATTGGCTTCCACCCATTCCAAGCCTCATAAGGTGTAATGACTCTTAATGGTTTTGTAGGATAACAATTCAATACATAACTTGCACACATCACCACTTCCATCCAAAACTTATCTGGAAGATGCTTTCCTTTAATCATACATCGTACCATTTCAAGAAGTGTTCTATTCTTGGGCTTTACAACACCATTTTGTTGAGGTGGTTTTTATATCACTCTACATTGGTGTGCTTTCGAAAGAAAAGCATTAACTTCATGTGACATGTATTCACTGTCATGATCAGTGCGAAGAGGTGAAAGCTTATTTCCACAAAAAATTTCAACCATAGCTAAAAATATTTTAAAGCAAGAGAATACCTTATTCATCGCTTTCATAGGATACATCCAAGTATGGAGTGTTGCATCATCAATGAAGGTAACAAAGTATAGATGTTTGTCAAAAGATGGAGTCTTGGCTGGACCACATACATCACAATGAACAAGTTGCAATTTCGGTGTAGCATGTGTAACACCAGCTTTGGAAAAAGGAGCACAATGCATTTTCCCAAGTATACAACCTTAACATGCAGGATTTTCAATGGTCTCAACTGTTGGCAAACCAATAACCATGTCCTTCTTTTGCAAGTAATGAAAACAAATTATCAAAGTGAGCATGCCATAGCTCCATTTCATCAATAGAAGAAGTATGTGTAAGAAAGGAATTTGAGGCAACTCTAATTTGTATGCAAGTGATACAAGCCATTGCATAATGTCCCTAACATCACAATAATTGTTTGTGTAATAGCAAGTGTTTGCGTTCCCTCAAGAAACCACTCCTATTCACTCTTGATTTCTCTTCTTGCAAAAAAAGAGACACAACCTCATCAAAAGTATACATATTTGGATTTCCTTTTGCAACCAAATGAAGTGTAGTAACAAAGCTCTGAAAGGATTTTGACAATCCTTTTGAGTACTGTAGAAATGAGTGATGCATCCAGAAATGGTCGCATTAATGTTTGCCAATTGCTCTTTCAAATTCTTGATGCATGTAACATATACATCCACTGACTCATTTTCAACCATACATACATCTTCAAGATTCTTTTTCAAGCAAACATGTGCCTCATTATGCATTGTATACAAAGAGGCAAGTGTATCCCAAGCTTGTTTTGAAGTAGTACATGACAAGATGTGTGGAACAATATGTCGCTTCATGAAAAGGGCAATCAATGCATGACCTTGAGCATCCTTTCCATCCTATTTAAGTTGCTCTTGCATAAGTGGAGAAGGCATAGCCACTATACTTGGAGAAGATCCTAAATCTATGACAACAACTATGTAGTAAAAGAACCATCGAGTCGTTTGCCAACATCTTCCACTATGTAAAACTAATCTTATATGTGCCATGATAATTTTGCCATCTATGAATTATTTGACAAAGTTTTGCCATCTATGAATTATTTTTCAAAGTGTAATCAAGTGAATGTGACTCATTTTTCATTATCAAAACACTATCTAAAACTCTAAAAGCTAAAAAAAAACATCGACAATCTTAAGAATCAGTTTTTTATGTCATAGTTGCATGTAAAAAAATAGTAATATTTTTCTATGCTGAGAAAAGATCTACATGATTAAAATTAACATGCTCATTTGTTTTATAAAAAATAGATTTCAGTGTTCATAGAATTATTTTGATAGATTTCATTAAGCAAAGCCAATTTTTTAAGATTAATTTTTATGTTAGGCAAAGTGAAATATGAAAATTCAATGAAATATTGAAATGGTTGGCAAAATGTGAACGAAATACATGAATTATTAATTCAAAGGCCTATAGCGTGTTTGTATGATACTATAAGATGGTTTTTGAAATAAAACACCAACCATTTCCATGTTCTCCGCATCAATGTTAAACAAAAACTCCTCTAATGTATAACTATAAATAAGCCCCCTTTTTGGTAAAAATTTTCTTATTATAAAAATGATTTTTTTTTAAATTCCCAAGACTTGTGTTAAATGATTATATGACTTCAAATTAACATTAGAAAAGCTATTCACATATGAGGGAGAAAAAAATAAATGGAAAAATTTAGTTCTTCCCGTATGCAAATGTGCAAATAAGATTTATTTCTTCTCGTATGCAAATGTGCGAATAAACAAACTCATTTTTATAATATTCAATCATTTCTACATTTCGATCAAACAAGGTTAGATTTAAAAAATCATGTTCTTTATGGAATATAATTATGCAGTTTGAAGGTTTTTCAAAATTTTATTTGATTATAACATGAACTCTTTTTATTCTTTTGAGGAAAGGACATTGTAGGTCTTGTTTTGATACAACACTAGTGTTAAGACTTACGGGCATTGCATGTTTCCAAAGCTTCATATTACTTACGGAGATTTTACATAGACAACATATGCACACTTCTACTCCAGTATAAAACCTTATATAACACAGAATAAGCATGTAAAAATATGCATGCACCCCCCCTCTACTACAAGGCAAGCCCAATCATAATGGAGGGCTTATCTACCATACATGGACACCTACACACACCAATATACAGGAAAAAATATATGGTATAGGAACGAACAAAAATATATTATTAGTGGTGTTGAAGTATAATTTATGGTCTACTTGTGAATTCAAACGAGTGTTATAAAGAAATATAGATTGTAGATGCCACATCACTTGGTGGCCAAATTACCACCAAAGAAATTTGCCTTTTAAGTCCTAATGTGTACAAGAACACCACCATAGTGATGACAGAAAGCGTTCTTCTCATCTATCTGTATAGAAACATAACACATTGTCACAACACGAAGACATGCATATTATCACCTTTTCCATCGTTCTAGAGCAACCAAAATGTAGGTGAGTTGGAAAGAAATGTTTCTCTGGAAACCCCAATGTACTGAAGAAACCCAAATGATAAGATTTCTAAAAATCAACACCTTCAAACTGGAACGGTCAAAACATCAAAAAAATCAAGAAAACTACAGTATTTTCTTTTCTGCATTCATTACATTCATGATAAATATTACTTGCCAATGACCTCATAAAACGACCATGTCATAACTCACTTGTGGATCTCTATGTTCTTTACTATAGAATAAAATTCATTGACAAAAAACTACACATCTCAATACAAGACGCAAAATATTTGCCCTTTGGTCAAAGAGTGTAGGTCTGTCGAAGGACAACTTTTTGTAGCAGCATATAACAAGAAAACAAAGTTACAGGCCTATGTCAATGATAGAGTTTTTCTACCATGCTGCATGCACCTAGCAACAGAATCTGCACAGCAAACCAGGTTGTACCTCCTTCAATAATATGAATTTCCCCTTCCATGGGGGCATGATAAAGTCAGCTACTCATCTCCCTTAACCACACCAACCTCAGCAGGTCGTAAAACTCTGTCATGTAGCATATACCCTACCTGCAGGGAGAAAAACTATAACCTGTAAGTTGGCACATCATCCAACAAAAGATTCCACAAAAAACAGTCAGTAGATCTGACCTTTGCAACCATTGCAACTGTCCCAGCTTCCTTACTGGGATCAGGCACTGCAAATAAAGCAAGGTGAGCATTTGGATCAAACTGTTCTCCTACTGGTTCAAATTTCTGAACCCCAAATTTCTTCAGTACCTAGCATGAACAAAAAGAAAGTCAAACTTTGTGATCCAATGACTATGCATCATCAATTGCAGCAATTTGAGTTCCACTGCTACAAAATGAGAGAGAGAGAGAGAGAGAGAGAGAGAGATTATAATCATGTCCAAAGAAGAACACATAAGTATGCATCTGTGCAGAAACCTGACTAGGGTCTATTGACAGAAGAAACAAAATGGTGGTAGACCTTCATAAGATCTCTCTCTGTCAAGATCAGTCCTTCAACTAAGCTCCTCAAGTGTTTGCCTGTCTCTGTATCATCAGTTAGAAGCTCTTTCCGGACATCAGCTGGCACACACATCAAAGCCCTTCCCAGATTATCACCAACGTCAAGAAGAGCTTTGGCAAATTCCTGCAACAAAATTCCTTCAACCTTTGAAAACCGAAAAATCTTGCAAAACCATTAAATAAATAGAAACTTAGCAAAATGAAAACCTGCACAGCATATCGCTTGGTGTTATCAGCTTCTCTCTGTAGCCTTGCCCTCACACTTTCTAGCTCAGCCTTGGTAGCAAGTGCTCTCTCCTTCAATTCAACCAGTTGTGATTCTTTTTCTGCTATTAATGCTTCCAACTCCCCAATCGCCTTGGATAGAGCTTCTCTCTCCTGTTCTTCTTTGGCAGCCTGTTTCCTGTCAGCATTTAGGGAAGGGTCCTCTTTTCCCTCAACAGGCTCTACTTTTTCATTACCAGATACAGAGCTCTCTTCTACAAAATCATCACCAGCTTCTTTCTCTGAAGTAGGAGATGCTTCAGAAGAAAACATTGCAGCTTGTGTCTTCAAACTTCCATAATAGAGATGAGATGCAGTAATCCTTTGACCATGAGTGGGAAACCTTAGAGGTGACTGCCAGAAGTTGGAGAAGAGAGAAGTAAAACACGCTTGGAAAATACCAATTCTAATATAATACGGAATAATATTCTTTTCTCAGTTGGTCTCAGAAAGGAGGATAACTTTGATCCAGAGTAAAAACTGTACATGTTTATGAAGAATCTTAGATGGGCATGGTATGATTTAAGTACCCCATTACGCATAAAAGACAGTATGATTTTAAAAAATTAAAACATCAATAACAGCAAGTTGAAATATATCCCACTTTACAATAAAGTTTGAAACGCATACATACAGAAATTACGACAAGCATGACTTACACAGAATACTAAGGTGGAAATAACATATATGTTACCTTAATGAATGCAGCAGCTGTATGGACCCCAGAGTTTTCAGCATCTCGTGAACACAGAGAGAACACTGATTTGCATGATTTGAGACCACACAATCAATGTGCTATCAAAGGAGCTACCACCAGACAGGCTTAAAGGTAGAAACTTTGAGGCATCCAAAACACTAGCTATGCCACAAGAGCTGAGTTCTTGGTACTCATAGGTCATAGTGGGTCAACAGCACAATGGCACATGGATTGCATATGGAAAGATTATCACCCTTCCAGTATGCTAAAAAATCACCTTCTATCACCTCTTCCAAAGGAACAGAACTCAAGGCTGGACTCATGGCAACTTTACATTAAAGAAACACATCCGATCTATAGAGCCTCTCCCTTTGAATATGCAGCACTAATCAATTCCTGACCATCCTAAAGGATGACTTTATACAGTGACCACCATATATGGGGAACACATGCCAGCCAACCTGTAGACAGTGATTAGCCAACTTAGCAGATATCTCATGCACTGGTGATATAACATCAAGCCATCTGACACCAGCAAGCCCCTCAAAAGTCAAACCCTAGTTCGTAGCTTATGGACATGCTTTTAACATAAAGTTCTTTTTTCATACGATGGCTGAGATTTTAAGCTATAGATCCAATGGCTGTGGATGCATGAGCCTTTTATTGGTGTTTTTTATGCCATGCCATCATCAAAAAGCCTAACGAATAGCTTGCGCAAAAATAAAGCCACAAATTAGCTTTTTTCTTTTTTAACTGAGGTCTATAAAAAGACCTTATGGGATGGAGGAGTTTAGCTGCTGCCATCTTCTTCCTTTCACACATCTTAAGTGTGTGCATGCTGATTTTCTGTAAGTTGTGGCATAAATTTAGTTCTACTTCAATTCTTGCTGCTGTACCAGGTTTTTCAAGCCTCCTACTTCAAGAATAGTAGTATTTGTAGCTGCTTATATCAGAGGAGTATTTTTCTGTTTCGTAGCAGATTTTTAGCACTTTTTACACAGCACATAGGCTGGATTTTCTTTGTCTAGCCTATTTATATACACATTCCAGCACATACACATTATTTTTTAACTCTCAGGCATACTTCTCTTATATTATATACCTAAATCCAATCCATATGCAACACTATACCATATTTTGCATATACGCACATTGTATAGTTATACTTCCATCAATTTAGTTATTTGGAGTAGCTATTTGATGCTCCTTTCATCTCTCGTCTCTACTCTATTCTCTATTTACATTCGTCTACTTTAGTTCATTCAAGGTATGTGTGCATGGTATTCTAATGTTTGGAAGATTCTATGAACTTGTGTTGTTGGGCCTACCTCTCTTCCAACATTTTTAGAGGAAGAAGCAAGGGGAGCACATGCAAGCCGATGGTTGGAGAGATGTAAACTATCCTTTTTTGTGTGTCTTCATGTTAATAGGATTCTGAATGGGCTGCTAGTCTCCCACCATGACCATCCAGGCTGCCATGATGCGACTCCCAGGCCTACCATGGGGATTGGACAAGAAGCTCATGGGCTTCCCATGAGTGATGGATGAGAAGAGAGGATCCTAGGTGACTGGAAACCACCTAGGATTATGCATGTGCAAGGGAATACACTTCTTTGTTGGAAAACAATGCCATAATACTTCACAAATTTCCAAATTTCTAACAACCCTATTTTTGGGAATAAGTCGAATTTGGGTCAAAGATAATCAAAAAATTTTATTGCCTCATTTTAAAGTACTCATTGAGAACCTTCTCTTGATATATATCATTCTACTAGTCAAACTTGGGTTAAAAATGATCAGCAAAATTTATTGGCTCATTGGAAAGTACTCATTGAGAACCTTCTATTGATATATAACATTCCACCAAGAAGGAGCAAGGGGAGCATGTGCAAGCTGGTTGTTGGAGAGACAAGTAAATTCTCCTTTTATTGTGTGTCTTCATGTTGATATAGACTAAATGGGCTGCTCTTGGTCTTCCACCATGACCATACATGCTGCCATGATGCAACCCCCTTGCCTACGATGGGAGTTGGAGAGGAAGCTCATGGGCTCCCCATGAGTGACGGATGAGGAGGATCCTAGGTGGATGGAGACAACCTAGGATTATGCATGTGCAGGGAATACACTTCTTTCGGAGCAAAGCCTTCAATATATAATTTCTTTTCCGCTCATCTTCAAGGAAGGTTTGTTTCTGACTACATGTGGTAAACTCCTTTTTGTGTGTCTTCATGTTGATAAAGGCTGAATAGGTTGTCGGCCTTCCACCATGACCATGCGGGCTGCCATGATGCAACTCCCGTGCCTACCATGGGGATTGGAGAGAAAGCTCATGGGCTTTCCATTAGTGATAAATGAGAAGAGAAGATCCTAGGTGGATGGAGACCACCTAGGATTATACATGTGCAGGGGAATATACTTCTTATGGAGCAAAGCCTCCAATGCATGATTTTTTTTCCCACTCACCTTCGAGGAAAGTTTGTCTCTACCTACATGTTTCTTTTCCTTTTTTTTTTTAGGGGTGTACCTTGAGAGAAAGCTAGAACCCAAAGGAGGACAATCCAAGGTATGCCCATGGCAACCCGAAGGGTAGCCCTTTAACGAGCCTAAAGCTCCCCTAGGTGGCTATCAACCCGCCCTTAAATGGCAACCGAAGGACCCACCTTTAAATGGCAACCAAGGATGGGCCAATGGCCAACCCCATGGGCCTATCCTAAGGGCAAGTAAACCAGCCCACAAGAGCCAATTTGGACCCCTCCAACTCCTTTTTGGGGGGGGAGGGGTGAGGGATCTCCAATGAAGAAAAGGTTGAGGAAAAATACAAAGGAGGCTAATAACCTCATCTCCCATGGATTGGGTATCCACTTTTCTTTCATCTTGTTCCCCTCCAAACCAAAGTCAAAATATGATGAAACGGAAAAGAAAAGGCATAGATGGGTGTTTTTTCTTTTTTTTTTCTTTTTGTTTCTTTTTTTTTTTTGGGGGGGGGGGGGGGGGGGGGGGGGGGGGGGGTCTTATGGCTCTTAATCCTCATTCCCAACATAACCAACAAGCTATCAAAGGAAGACTTAACCATGTTACCAAAATCAATGGTATTCGTGCATCACCATATCTTCTAAAAGGCTTCTCTTCTAATTACATTCAACAAAGGCACAAAGCAACTCACCGCTTCTCATGGAAGGCTTGTTGCCAAGTGATTCTTATATTAAGATGTAGGATTCTATGTAATCTTCAGCATAATGGAAAACTTTCATGGCAAGAGTAAAAGAGGTTACCTAAGTCTTCTTTTTGCCTTAAGCAAATTTTGCATCATAGAGGGATAAAATCAAGTCTTGAAGCTTTATCATTGATTGAAATTTGATTCAAATGCCTCTATAAAGTATTTGTCGAAGATAGATAAAATCCATAGGCACTAAAACTTCAAATCCCATTTGATCCTTAACCCAATAACACTCCATTTCCTATTGACTTGGGTTTGAAAAAATTCACCTCCCTATGGGCCTAATGCACCTTGATAGAAATATACTTTCTAAACAAGACCTTTTGCATGGAAGTCAATGCTAAATTGCATTAATATGATATTCTCTCTCCCTTCAAGTAAGGAGTCCATTATTAAGAATGATCCACTCTTAATCATTTAGTCCTTAGTTTTAGACATGTCCTCGACAAAAATCACATTAATGCCAACATTTGGGAACCAAATGCATTCTATTTTTCTAAACTTTTCTTCACATTTCCAATCCTTGTATATTTTGATATGATCTTTGAGATTGTTGTTGGAGTTTGAGGTATGTGGAAGCACACGAATAGCACAAGGAAGAAGAAGAAGCTTGGAGCATAGCACACAATACTGAATGAATTACCAAGCGAAATGTATGAAGACAAGTCACTCGTTAGGGTTATAGGCATATATACAAGCCGCGGGGGGGGGGGGGGGGGGGGGCAGAACTCCTAAAGAGGGAAAAAAGTCTCCCGACGGTCCTAAGTGTGTTCACACACATCACTACTGAAATATATAAACAAATCCCACCTGGGAGTGATGCGGTGCTTGCACTCATGTATAAGGACGTGCCAAGCTATGTGGAAAGAGATCAATCCACAAAAGGAAGTAAGCCCAAAGCTTTGCTGAAAGCTTCAAACTTCTCCGAGGTAGAGCCTTTGTGAAAAGATTTGCAATGTTATCCTTTATGGGCAAATATGCCAAACTGACCTCCCCAACAAAGAACCTCTACCTGACATAATGATAATGCATCTCAATGTGCTTTGTGCGAGCATGTAACAAACGGTTCCTCGCAACTTCCAATGCACTCTGATTGTCACTGAAGATGGTGGTGGCAGAAGACTAACCAATTGTGAACTATGCAAATCCATCATCTAGCTCATATATAAGAATTTCTCGGTAGTAAAATGCAATCTCTACATTTGACCAACTAAGAAATCTGTGGTTTGTTATCCTTTATCATTGGACTAAGCTCTATTGGAAAGCATCTATTGGCACTAGTGCAAACTCTAATATTTCTCTTCCTTGTAGTTTGCCATATGAATGCAGAAAGCATTCCCTTTGAGATTCAGATAATCCCTAAGTACCCATCCTCCTAATTGATGTTTACTCATCATACTCATGATGTAACACCAACTAAGAGTTTGGTACCATAATAGGTTAGATATATCTTAATCTGCTATAAACCCTAACTATCTTAGATGCAAAGCTTTGGCATGCTGGTCATCTGAATTTTTCTAGTTTGCTACACTTGCAGAAATGAAATCTGAAATGGTGTCCTCTTTGCCGAAACGTACGAGCTATTAAAAAATTACAGCTTTTTCATATTGATGTCTATGGTATGATGGAGACACCTTCTTAAGGGAACTACCTTTACTTCGTGACCTTTATTGATGATTTTTTTAGGCATGCATGGGTGTATCCATTGAAAGCAAAGTCCAAAGTGTTTATGTGCTTCAAACAGTTTTTGCTTTTGGCAAAAAGTCTGTCAACATGTAAAATGGGCACCCTTTGTTCTTATTGAGGAGGGAATACATGTCTTCTGATTGTAATGCATTTCTGGCTTAACATGGGATAAAACATTAGTGTACAGTGCCGTATACACCTCAACCAAATGGAGTTGCTGAAAGAAAGAACATGGATATGGCGAGGTGTATGGTCAAAAGTCAGTCTCTACCACAGTTTCTAGCTTGAGGCTCTACCACAGTTTCTAGCTTGAGGCTGTTATGTGTGCAACATATATACTTAACAGGTGTCCCACCAAAGCATCGCAATCCATCACTCCTTATGAGGCTTGGCATGGTCACAAGTCATCTGTTGCTCATCTGCATGTTTTTGGTTGTCTAGCACATGCATTAGTGCTTGAACAACAATGTAGAAAATTGGATGATATAGCAATAAAATGTATTTTTGTTGGATACAGTTCTGAAAGCAAAGGCTATCTTATGTAACATCCACGGACTAAAACACATTTTGGTTAGCCATGATGTTGTTTTTGTGGAAGATGCAATTCAACCATTACTTTCATGTACTAAGGAGACATCAGTTAGCTCTAAAGATGTGTATGACACTTTGCTTCCTCTTTTTACAAGTGGACAATCAAGTTTTGGTCCAAATGAGGCAATTTCTCAGCTTTTACAAGTTTCACATGATGATGCATATCATTCCATTTTTTATGTAGATTTACATGATGCACTTGTTGATGAGAGGGTTGATATAGAGGAGGCAAAAACCATGCCCAAATTGCTGGTGAAGTCCTTGCGAGATAGCAAATTAGATGCACCTCTATCATATCGTGCTTGTTCATGCTCTCATAGTGCTTGTTTTGCATCAAATTGCTATGGTATGTCTGCCTCTAGTCTTTGTGATCAGAATGAACTTGTTTCTTTTGATTAAGCACAAAATTCAGAAAATTGGATGGTTGCTATGCAATCCGAATAGGATGCTATTATGAAGAATGGTACTTAGTCTTTATGTGATTTGCCTCCATGCAAAAAGGCCATTGTCATTAAATGGGTATACAAGCTGAAACGTAAACCTGATGGAACAGTTGATATGTATAAGGCTAGGCTTGTTGCAAAAGGTTATGCTCAAGAGAGAGGCATTGATTTTGATGAGACTTTTTCACCCATATATTGAATGACCATTGTTCGTAGCATCTGTGCACCTGCAGCTCATCATGGTTCGAATGTACATTAGTTGGACATTAAAGCTGCATTTCTAAATGGGGACTTACATGAAGAAGTGTATGTACTTGAGCCCCGTGGTTTTGTGTAGAAAGGGCATGAAAACAAAGTGTGTAGGTTTATATGTTTGAAGCTAGCACCACGTGCTTGGTATGAAAAGATACATGCCTACTTGATTGCACATGGTTTTGAGAACAGTCCAATTCAGAGAACCTTATATGTTAAGCATGCAAATGATGTGCTTCTGATCGTTGTTGTCTATGTTGGTGACATGCTGCTCACTGGTCCTAATGAGAAGCATATTATTGATTTTAAGGCTAATTTGCATGCCTCTTTTGAGATGTCAGATTTGGGGCATTTGCATCATTATTTGGGCATTCAATTTATGCAAGTTGATGGTGGAAATAGCTCTGCATCAAACAAAATATATTACACATTATTGCAGTGTTTTGGCCTTGAAGAGGTTTACAATTGAGTCTTCATGATGTTGGAGATTCATTTGATGTTGTTCTCTATTAGCAGGAAGTTGGATGCATGGTTTACTTACACGCATAACCTGGCTTGATATTCAGTTTGTTGTTGCTCAGATGCCCAGGTGTCAAGCATTGGTGGGCGGTTAAGCACATCTTTCGCTATTTGAGTGGTACCCAACTACTTGGATTGTTCTATCCTAAGGGGAGATCACTACTGCCAAATTTACATGCTTTTTCAGACTATGGCTTGGCTAGTTTCTACGACACTCGTGTGTCCATTAGTGGTTTTTGCTTCATGCTTAGTAGCTCATGCATATCTTGGTTGAGCAAGCAGCCTACTATGGCCAGTTCTAATTGTGAGGCTGAGTATAGGGAAGCTTTCACAACGACTGTTGAGTGTGTATGGTTTATACGCCTTTTGGCTGATTTGGGCACTCAAGGTTAGCAAGACCTAGAGTGGTATGACGGAAATCTGTCATTTACTCCTAGATGGTTTTGCAGTCACTTTTTATGGGACTTTGTTCTATATTTTTTAGGAATTTATGGTTTATTATCTCCATTATGGTATGATCAAGCCTATAAGCTTGGCACTTTTACACTTGCTTTACATGCTATTACTCCATAGAGGATACATCATATGGACTTAGGTCATTTTGGTGATGTTATATATTATGGGAGTGATAGTTTGGAGGTTGAGTGTACATGGGAGATAGTAGGCACCATTCAGACGGTTTCCCACCTTTGAGATGATCTCATATGAGAGTTCTTAAGGGGGAGGATATGGGGAAACAACACACAGAGATGACCATGTACATAGAGTACATGGGGTTCAGGGGAGTCCGAGCACTTTCTTCTACCATTACGGACATTCCATTTACATTTTCGAGGACGAAAATACTTTTAAGGGGAAGGAAATGTCACATTAGTTTAAGGTTTTCATGGGGTAAACCTCCTTGGTGAGGTGGCATGGCCACATGGCATCATTAGGGAGTTTCTATCCTTGTTGAGTAGAAGAAAGAGAAGACTCGAAGAAAAAAAGACTCATGAGCTGAGTATGGGGGTTCGGGCGTGGCTGGGTGGAAAAAAATATGATAGCAGATGAGTCTTTGAAACCTTTTGAATAGCTTTTCTACCCATTTCTTCTGGATAGCTCCATTCCTAAGCCTTTATCCTTGGTTGCTTCTTTGTTTATGCATTGTTTGTGGTCGATTTTCTTGATGATATCCTCATTTATAATAAACATCATTTGAAACATCTCATGCATCTCCAAAAGACTTTTGAACTACTTTGACAAAGTTAGTTATATGGTAAAGAATCAAATTGTGAAATCTTTACACTAGAAGTAGGATATCTTGGCGATGTGATTTTCATCAAGGGAATCCAAGTTGACCTGACAAGGTCTAGTCAGTAAGGACTTCCCTAATCCTAAAACAATCAAGGAGCTCTAGAATTTTGCCTCTTTGCTAACACTCGTTCACGAGAATTAGTCCCAAGCCAAGTGATCTATATCTAGTCAAGTCAAAGCTTGCCTATATGTAAGCCTTGTGCTTTTATTCCCAAATTCTCTGAGGAAATGATTTTAAGTACTAATTCTTTTCCTATTTCGAGATAGAAGATGTACTGACATCTTGAATCCATACCACATATAATATATCACTTACGGCACCATGAATATGAACGATAAACAAAGATCACCAATCAAGTGTCTGATTCAAATGGAGCAACTTATTACGAGCTATGAAGAAGGCAATCCTTCTCCATCTTACATAATGGATCATCAAAGGGGTATTGTTCATGAAAGGAGACCTCAAATGTTCGTGACATAAATCATGTGCCTTTCTCCAAATCATAAACATTGTATATCACTTTCTCTACTTTCATGTATCATCACTAAGTGACACTTGGGTCCTTGGAGCTTCAAATCCACATATCATATACCGAGGTCGAAAAAAGAAAAGCATAACCATAAGCTATGGTAATCAACCAAAGACTACATAGTTTCATGGACAACCATCTTGCATCCCATATTTCATTTGACTTTGCATATCTCATGATTGGTGAAGAATTAGGGAAACCTAATATCACCATTACGTCCAAAGCATGTCAAAACCCTAGGCGACTTCCCTTGTTTCAATATCCAAAGACCCTGTTTTGGTTTGATTACATCATTGATGACATCATCAATTTGTAAACACCCTTGACAAACTGCCCTTCAACACCTATTTGAGGGCTTTGCCACATATATCCTCAATCTTGCCAATAATAGTCTTGGGAGCTCAAGGGGTCACATCCTCCAAGTACATATTTTCCAAGTTCTAGTTCATGTTCTTGTCTAACTCCTTGTTTTGGTCTTGTTTAGTCTAGTATTCTGGACATCTAGTCTTGTCCTCTTGTAATCTTGTAGCATGAGATCCTATCCAGTTATTTCTTGGATCTAGTTCATCTCCTTCAAGGGAGTTCTTGTGATTCGGATATCCTGTTTCATACCTACAATCATGGGAATTTTGTGAGAAAAAAATCTTAGGGTCCACACTCTTTAAGGAACCATATGAAAAGTGAAGAATTGAAGTTCCAATGCAAAGGAATGAGCTCTAAGTAGACCAAACATATTACTAAGTTATACTGCCTTTTCAAATCCATGTAACAAATGATGACATGGAAAATGTAATCTTGCAAATTCATCAAATGCATCATAACACCATAACAAGAGAATTCATGATGGTCTAAAGATTCCAAACTTGATTGTAGGTTTCACTAACGCATACAATGAATCAAGCGGCTTTATATAAACAATTGATGAGGTTATTTCTAATTACACTCAATGAAGTACATATAGAAACACAATAAAAGGATATACACAAGTCAAAGAGACCTAGGAGAAAAAGGAACCTTTTGCAAAGATTAATATATGATAATTACATGGCTTTCTTTGTGGTTATGATAGTCAAACATATAAAATAAAAATTTTTTTAAAGATGTTAATGAGAAAAACGTATGGATTGAGAAAGTGTTGTATTTTATCCAAAACACACCTCATATGTAGTAGCATTTCTTAAAGATAAAAAGGCCATACATTTCTCTCGGAGTAGAAACTCACATTGGTAAGACTAGCTTCTAACCAAAACCACGCACCTGGAGAACACAGTTGAATAGATTTTGACATCACTTCAAAATATCTGGCAACAGTTCGAGGGCCTAACTTTTCGTCAAGCACAAGTCTAGATGGGACATCCCTTGCATCTAAGTGTAGTAATCGAGGAGTTGCAAGTACGCATTAGGAATCTTTAAACAAATCAAGGAAGCAATCAAGTAAATCCATGCCCTTTTCATCTTTTACCAAGAGCCTAAGGTTTGTATGCTAAAAAAATCAATGGTGATCTTACGAAGTTTGAGGATTTTTACAACAAGTGAAATTTTATATTTGCATGCAACATGGTAGATACCAAGATGATGCATCCAAGGTTGATTTTATTGGAACCCTACTCTGTGGTCAAGCACTATCATGGTTTGGCCCAATCTTAGAGAAGAACATGGAGGTTCTTCATGACTATGAGGGGTTTCTTTGAGAGCTCACCGCTATGTTTGGAGATGCAGATACTAATCAAGTGGAAAAAATGAAACTTCAAAAGCTACATTAAGATAAATTCCCTTCCTCTACCTATGCATCAAAATTTAGGCAATTTGATTTGTGATCTCACTTCGCATGAGGACTATTTCATAAGTCAATTTAGACACGGTTTGAGAGATAATGTGAAGGACCTTCTTTGCTTGATGCTAGAGGTCAAGACATTGAATGAATACATCACTCAAGCCATTCAATGTGATAATCGTCTTTTTGAAAGAAAACAAGATAAACAAATAAAGGGAAGGCCTTGTCAATGGAACCCTTCAAACATATTCCTAAGAAAAGAACCTACGCCCAAACCTATGCAAATAGACGTAACAAGGTTCCAATCTGTAACCCCACAAGAGAAACAAGGAAGGAGAGAGAACAAGATATGCCTCTATTGTGGAAACCATGGCCATATTGCAGTAAATTGTCCCAACAAGAGAACAAACTCCAAAGTTGCAGTCACCCTTGTAAAGCATGGAAAAGAGGAAGTGGAATTGTAAAGGAGACCATACAACCAGACCATGATACAAGAAAGGGTTTCATGATTCCAACATGCCTTGCCCCCATCAAATTAATCATGATTAGGAAGACGCTTTCCTTAAAGCCTTAGTCGATTCAAGAGCCTCCTCATGTTTCATTGATCAAGGATTGGTAAAGAAACATAGAATTCTAGTACTTCAAAAGAACAAACCAATATAGTTGAAATGGACGATCTTCAATATCTAGGGATATTACCAAGGAAATTGCACCATTGAGAGTAAACCCTCATGACCATGATTCCCACATATGTTTCAATGAAACATAAGTCCGATAAATCCAGCTACCATTGAAACACCCTAGCTCAAGACTAAATATCTACATGTGCAGTGATCCTAGCACTCTTCCCATGAAAGAAACTCTCCATACTACAACCTCTCATCTAGGCACTCATTTTGTACTAGTTAAGCGCCATGAGGATATTTTCATACCCCCAATGGTCACTCTCAATTCCTGTAGAAAATATGAATCCAAATATTCTAGACTCTCAATAAGCCCATGCTACGTGCATGTGGTAGAAATATATCCTAACATCCTAAACATTCAAAGTATCCCAATCCTTAGATGTTCATGGAGCCTCTCATGAACAAAAGGCCATCTCTTTAGAAATATAACTAACACTCATCTCTATACAAGAATGAACGATCTAGTGGTGGATGTTTTGCGGGAAGAGCTTCAAACCTTTGGGTTGATGTCAATCGATTTTTGTACTAAAATCAACGTTTATTTATAGAATTCTCCTTGAATATGAACTACAATTAAGAGTAACGACGTGCACACAAAATAAGGAGGGACCTACGAGAGACCTCATATTAAAAATAATGACAATATAATCATGATAACTCCCTCTTTCGGTTGAATCACTTCTTCTTTTCTAGATATACTAATCTCACGTGTATAACCCCACAATTTCAGTTAAGATGGACTTGTATCTTAATTTGATTTAAGTATAGTAATGATTGATAGAGAGAACTTGGAGTCTCATGGTCTCCACGTTAGTAAGTTTATTTTTGCAAGAAGCTTTCATTGGAAAATAAAAACGGCTTCGTAGACCTCTAGTACAATACCGTGCGTAGAAATTTAGGCCACAAATGTATTCCTCTTCCAATACTTATCTCAGACTTCCATAAAATAAATAATTTTAGCATACCTTGGAACCAATAGTAATCCCACGTTCACGCTCAAGAGAGATGAAATCTATAGTGCGGGAAAGCGCATTCCCGCACTGCTTAAGTAGACAATCCATGAGAGTAGTCCTGCCATGGTCGACGTGCGCAATAACTGCAAGGTTGCGTATATTATGTATAGTTTCTGAAGAAGGAACTTCAGTGCGATCCACCTGAGGAGCCGCACGGGAAGGGCCGCTGGGAGGCACGCAGCCGCATGCCGTAGGTGGAAGACATTTCCTATAGCGCTCCCATGGGAAGGGCCGCTGAGAGCGGCGCAGCAGCATGTCGTAGGCGGAAGACATGGGCCATTGCGATGGACGCCCGGGCATGATTGTTGGAAAAATTGTGCACTCAACTCTAGCCCTCCCTCTCTTATGTTGACTATTGAATGGAAAGTCGAGGACGACAACGCCACTTGGCTACGTTAAATAGATGTCGAGGGCGAGTGTCGTATACATGCTTACTTAAGCCCTTGATTTTTAACTTTTTTTTTTTTCCAATAAAGTTCGACCTTCTCGTTTATCTACGTTGGAATTAGATTGCAAACATGTAGTATTTGTGTGTTGGAGTTTCACGTATTCCAAAAAGGAGGATTTATTTTTTTTGACAGGAAGTTCAGCCGAAGCTTAATTTCCTTTTGTTTGAATTGATTAAAAAAATGGTTGTACAAGTGAAAGAACATAGTACCCATGGATTGTCTGTATCCTACAAAACAGGGGTTAGACTACTTGAAGGCGACACTAGAAGAGACTTGCCCAAAGGCAGCTGGTTTTAACTAGTTTTAACCAGTTATACTGGCCTGAAGCCCACATGTGTCCTACCGTAGGGAGGGGTTGAACCCTCGCCCTTGCCTCAAGAGGCAAAAGGTCCAACCAAGGAGCCTAATGCACGCAGACAAAAAGGAGGAATTAATCCAATAGTTCAAGAGTTAATAAATTATCACGTCTAAAAAGAGGAGCTAAACAACTAGCTCAAGAGTCAATCAATTAACACATTGTTTGAAGACCTACTGGTGGCTCTTAATGTTCATTCCCAATACAACCAACGAAGCTATCAAAAGACTGCTAAAGTAGTTACCAGAATCAATGGTGTTCTTGTTTCACGATACATTCTAAAGGACTTCACCTCTAATTGCATTCAACAAACCTGCAAAGCAACCCATCTCTTCTCATGAAAGGGCTTGTGGCCAAGTGATTCTCATTTAGATATAGCATTTTGAATGATGTTGAGCATGTTGGAGAAATCTCATGACAAAAGTAAAAAAGTTGAGTTCATTCTTCTTTTTTCCTTAAGCATAGTTTGCATATTGGAATGATAAAAGTAAGCCGTTGAAGCTTTTCCATTGTTCCAAACGCTTCCACAGAGTTGCCAAAGGAAGAGGGGTTCCATAGGCACTAAAACTTCAAATCCCATTTGATCGTTGGACAATTAATGCTCCATTTATTATTGATTTTGTTATGAAAAGGTTGGGATCAATGTCTTCTAGTTTGATCCACCTATAACTACCATGATTCCACATGTACTTCCATAAATTGAATCTATTTGACCAAATATTCTTGACTTTACACATGTCCCCAACGAAACCCACATGGATGCCAACATGTGGGAACCAAATGGATACTATTTTTCTAATATTTCCATCCCATTTGAATCCTTTTATATTCTAATATGATCTTTGAAGTTGTTCCAATCTTTCAAAAGAAAGGTCACAATTTTGGACCCCTTGATAATAGTTATATGCCAATACGAAAACACATTTGATCTATATTTACCTATCAGTAACCATGGGGAAATATTTAGTTTTTTGAGTTGAGTATTAATCTTTCTCCTCCCTCTCTGTTCGTGTTCCATTTCTATCTTTGGAGGGAACCTATAGAGTAGATTTTGTCCTTCTTCATGGGGAATATGTGATGCAATAAGAATGGTATGATGTATTGTTTATAAATATGGGACAAATTATAAGCAATATCGATAAAGTACTGAAGTGCTTTCCTTACCTTACTTGCATGCAAAGCTTTGAGCTCTCGTTGGGTTTTTTCTAATTTTTTTTTATTTGGCCTCGTCAACTTCCTTCCTTCTTTCCCTCTCCCGTTCTCACCTCTACCCTTTTCTCTCTTCTTGCCCCTTTTTCTCTCCCGCATGTCTTGTCTCTTCTTGGTTTTGGTGAACAAGGTGTATATATATTATGGTCTTATACATGGATGCTAATCTTTATCAGTGATGTGATGTTTAAGTTGTATCTTATGGGTTGGTGTATATGGCATCTTACATGGGTGTGACATTTTTCCAACGATGTAATGTTTAAGTTTTATTATAATACGGAACCACAAATGCAAGAAACACAAAAATATATGTTAGATTGAAGCCAAATCTTGACATTGCTAGATTGATTAAATCAAACAATAATTTGTTCTTGATTTTTGTTTTTTATTCCACGATGTGCCATGTTTAACAGATGGAGATATAGAGGGTTGTTTTCAATAAATTGTTACATTTCATATAATAATGACATAAATGATTGATGATTGTCCTCCATAAGATTCATGTTTCTTTAACTCCTCTCTTTGGGTTATAATAAGTCACTCTCCTCTTAATAAAATCAGTTAAATAATCATGTGTTCATGTATGGTAGGTTGTTCTCATATAATGTTTATAATGACATTTATATGGTGTTTATAATGACGTTTATGTGTTTTATTTTCTTGCTATACTTAACCAATTACAAATCATTGATGAACTTGTCATTACTAGAGTTCTTGGCCTTGTTGAAGGGACCTTTAGCTTTCATGGCATCTTATTGCGATGTTGAATACTTAGCTGGTGAGTCATGGAGGAGTTGGTGATGAATACTTATCTGGTGAGTCTTTGTACTTCCTCCTCTTAGGTTAACACTTGGCCTAGATTGTAAAGTGTTATTATAAAAAGTCTTTTAAGACTTAGGAAGTTTGGCCTAGATTGTAAAGTGTTATTATAAAAAATTTTAAGACTTAGGAAGTTTGTTTAGAAGCCTAATAGCCATATATTTTCTTCATACTTGTCGGCCACACAACATGATTTTGCATTGGTAATCTTCAAAAGTGGCAATGCCCTTGGTGATGGGATCCTAGGGCTTAATGGTGAGGCTATGGAACCCTAGTAATTCTAAGGCATAAATTCTAGAGGGAATCTTATCCTCGTAGAGATCTTGAATATTTTTCAAGCCTCATTGGAAGTCTTGCAAGAAGTACTATGTCCTTTAGTCAACTCATCACATGCTAGCAATATTTCTCATAGGGATCACTTATCTTTTAGATTCCAAATGTCCCAAGCCACTAAGTCATTATCCTTATCTGTCTCAGGTTTCTATCGCATCCACTAATTCATCTAACAAGTTTGTATATAGATAGGCCCTATCGTGTCCTTCCACAAATTGTAGTTCATGCCATTTAACCTCTCATCCTTAGGCATGAAATGGGGGTGATTGATGGCAAGTACATATTTGAAGATGTCTCATACAAAATAGTAAACATTGTCACCATTCAACTTCAAAAGTGAATCACCACACTCTCAAAATGGAGCCGGCACCAATAGTTTGGGTGGGTGGAGTGGCCTTAGAGTAGCCCTTTGCACTTGTTGACACCTAGGGGGGCTTATAGTAGCCCAAAATGTGCTTAAACACACTTGAGGGTTTAGAATAGCCTTCCCAAGCTCCCACACAATAGTCACTTCTTATTATTTCTTGAGTTACAAAATGTAGGACACTTAGTGTCAAATGATGTGCAAAAATCTAGAGTTGTTACTCTTAGAAAGTACAAATGAAAGCCTTGGATAATGTGTTGGGAGTGAGATAATAATAAAGGGCACTTATGGAGAGGGAGGTAGATTACCCTTGGAAATGTACAAAATAAAATCTTAGTGAGTGAGTACAAGGATGGGCAAAGAGTGCCAAATGTGTGCCTTAAGGAAGGTTAATGGACCCCTAGATGTTACAAAGTGAGTGGCACTTAGTGCAAAATGGAGCAAAATGTGAGGGTTAAATACCCTTGCGAAAGCTACAAAGTAGTGCCTTGTTGATTAAATGCAATAAGGAGTAATGGATGCCAAAATAGATACCCTTCCAGAAATTTATTTGGATACTAAGGAGAGCGTTTTAAAGACCACAATGAAGGGCACTTAGGTTAAAAAAAAATGCTTTGGAGAACCCACATTGATAATTATTTCTAAGAGAAGGTATGATCTAAGCACTGATGTCACCTTGGAGTTCCTATAATTAATATATGCCAAAGTGTAGTTCTTTTGCCACTGAGGGAATGTGCAATATAGTGTGCTATCCTTTCCCTCATTATCTTAGAGATGGAGTATGCTCTAATTGGCAAATAGCCAACTATGAAAAACACGCAAAGTGAGATCACAATTTATGCGCACATGGAAAAACCAATTTCTTCTTTCTTATTCGTTCTTTCCTTCTCTCTCTCTCTCTCTCTCTCTCTCTCTCTCTCTCTCTCTTTCTTTGTATGCGAGACGTTGGAGCAATAGGAGGAGAGCAAACTATTCCTTGGTGTTGAGAGTGTGTTGATGTTGTTCCTTCCTCTTTACCTTCTTGCACTCTTTTCTCCTTGTTATTCCACTTACTACAATAGAGAATAACTTGTTTTCCTCTTTCATTGTGTCACTTCCATGAGGGAGAGCACCAAATGTTGTAGGTGTTGCAATATGTATCTTCCCATTTGTCTCACATTCTCTGACATCAAAATAGATCGGGCACATCTATTCGAGTCCAACACTTCCCGTGAGAACACATAATGAATGATTAACATTTACTTGATTACAAAGGAGTAGCTCTAGAGTTGTGGACGCCTACGAATGATTATGTTGAGTGTAGTTCTAGGCAGATTCATCTAATGTCCATTCTAGAGTTTGCATTAACATTGATGTTAATCGTTTAACCTATGAACAATAATGTTACATAAAGAATGCATACCCACTATGCTCAAAATATCTCCAAAAACACCACCAAATTAACCAAGGTAGAGGTGAATCTATCAACCTCAAGACAAAGTGCTTATAAACACTTCAAAGGAGTGAGATGCATTAATAAATTTTTTAATAATGTCATCACTATGCGAGGGTGGGAAAATGGGGATAAATGGGATGGGAGGGTGGGAAAATGGATGAAAGGGAAGTTGGGAGGGTGGAAAAATGGGAAATGTATAACCCAAGAGAGAACAAAATAATGGCAAAAGGATCCCTCCGAATGATCGGAGAGCAACACCACCAAGCTCTAGCACCTCCACCACCAAAATTATCACCAAACAATCTACAAAGACCTCTGGCTATAGCTCTGCTACCATGTAGAGAGTATGCACTTGGAAGCAAAATGAAATGAAGAGTGTATTCACAAAAAAAAAAGAGTGTGAGTAGGCTCTACAAGCTTCTAAGCAAGTACAAAGTGGGAGAGAGGCTCTCCTTATATAGAGTTAGAGGAGGCTCTCCAAAGTACATCATACGTGGGATAATTCCCCTTGCAAGAGAATGAATACATCGTAGAAACAAATGACAAGGTACCCAAATACAACGAAATAGGACTAAAACAATATGGAAATGGAGTAAAAATGAAGATGCACTCAAGCAGATACAAATGGACATGGAATAGAAAAACTCATGTTGTCAACATAGAGGAGCACAAAAAATTGGCATGTTCAATCCATACAACACCCATGGGCTTCTAAGGTGCCAAAAAGTCAATTAGGCCGAGAGAAGGCATCTATGGAGCTCTCACTCTTCTCTCCTTTGAGTTAAAATCTTCAAGTATGTGATGTGCTTTATATTGTTTCATCAAACACATTTTCCAACCCATGTGGGATTAGCCCCCTCATCTCCTCCTTTTTCTATTTTAATGTGCAAAAGTTCTCTTTCTCTCTCTCTCTCTCATCTATTTATAGTCATCATCGACTTCTTATCTCTGCATAGACTCAAAGTTGAGGGCTTTTAACTCTTATTCTTTGCATTTTGAGGCAACCTAAGAATAAATATATCGTTTCTTCAGCCTCTTCCAAGGAAAGCTTAAGATATTCTCTCCTCTAAGTTATTCAAAGTTGAAGTTTGCTTATTTTTTTGCAACATTTCACGATTCTAAGCAATCAAACACCTCTCTTTCTAAAGCCCAAGAAGTTCTTTCTTTTATCCATGCAAAAAAAAAGGAAGTTATTTCTACTTTTACATGTAAAGCCAAAGCACCTCTATGTCTCATCCGAGATCAAAAGCAACATCAAACATGTTTGTATGGACGAGAAGGACATATTTTGAAGCCCAAAGTGCTTTTCAAAGCATCTTCCAATTCTAGCACTCTTGGATTGAATCAATTCCGGTTCAAATCAAATTTCAAGGGGAGTATTCGTGTATAATTTTGTTCCCTTTTGGCTTCAAAGGGCATGCACCCCATTTTCTTTTGAATTCCAAAGTTAGCTAATTACATTGACGTGGAGAGGTCATGTAGAGTAATTGTTTTAGAGCGTTTGCATGCACATGCTAGTCACATTGCATCTCAAGAGCATCAAATCCAAGATGTTGTGCATGATAATATTGCATTAATGTTAGTACATAAGGTGGAGAGAATCATGAAAGAGAGTGAATGAATTAGAGGAGAAGTTAAATGGGTTTATGCATGTTCAAGAGGAGATGGCCAAAATGTGTAACTCTATGGCTAATATCCAAAGATCATATGGGAAAGATCTTGGATTTCGTCAAGATAAGGAAGAGGGAAACTTCAAATGTGATTAGTCAAGTAGTGGTTAATATGATTCAAAGTGACTCCTACCTTTATACTTCAAGGTGAACCAATTGAAAAATTCAATGAAATTTTAGGAAACACATCTTCTATTCCCCTTGGTCGTACACTACTTAAACCCACCTCTATTTCCTTTCCATTTACCAACTCGTTTATACACTTGAATTTATCAAGTATTGCTCTTCTTTTCACAAGACCTAATACTTTTGCTACTAGAACATTGGCTTCTTATGCAAATGAAGTATATTTCTTGAAAGAACTCCATATTCTTTAGTTTCAAGGAGAGGAACATGCTCAAACCAAGAATACAATCCTCATTGTCTTATAGAAGTGGCAAGACTTACGTCGTCTTTGAAACACAATTGAGTCTTACAAAGTCTTAGAATCTAGTTTATCCCTAGGTCCTAAAACATAAAGATGATGGATGAGTTTGGATGAGTCAGTCAAATCAACCTCCTACCACTTGGAACCAATTCCAAGAACTCTTCAAAAAAAGAGTTTTTACAAAAAAATGAAGAGGAATGAAAGTGGGAAGAATGGGATACTATCTTCCAAAGAAGTAACCTCTGAGTATTTATGTTTCCAAGTACAAGGAGATTGTTCTTGAGCTGCAAAACTTAAATAATTTCCATAAAATATGTGGATTTGTTAGAGGCTTATATTGTAATTCAAAAAGGAACTTAAAAAAAGTGTTCCTAGGACCTTGGAAAATGCTATTCAAGTAATGCATCTAATGAGGTGACAACAATTTGTAGAGATGAGAGGATCTTTGCAAAATCCTACTCTAGACCAACCTACTTCTTTCTTGGACACCCTAAGAGACTTCCTAAGATATCATTGGCCATAGTACCTTGGAGCATTGATCTCAATTATTTGAGTCAAGAGAGACTTATTCTATATTTTTTCTCTCATGGAGAAAACCTTCTATTTATGGAAGAAGGCTCTCAAAAAAATGATCAGTGCTCACACCTTTCTAAGAATTGAGCAAAATTCTTTTGCATAGCTTCAAATGGGAAGGTAAAAAAATTAACTCAAGTTATTTCACTAATTTAGAGTGACTATGGAGTGAGAAATATATTTTAGAAGTCACAAGTGTGATAATGATTTTTTAAGAAACAATTAATGCATATTTAAGAAACAATTAATGCATATACACAGTCATAGATATACATTCATATCTATACGCACAAGGATCCAATGACTAAAATATTTCGAAGAAATGCTCATAAGAGTGTTACATTCGTGATCCAATAAATAGATGAGTAATGAGACCATATCATCACTTCAATGGCTTTGAGAAGTTGACAGTCTTGAGCTATAAACAACAATAGTGAACAATGGATGGAGATGATGATAAAAACTTGAACGTTATGTATTGAAATGTAAAGTAAAATACAAGGGGTTGTGGAGGACTCTAAGAACTAGGATATGAGTATAATCAACACTCAAAAAGTGAATTAAAGCTCTGCCATCTCTCAAGATTAATCTAGTGAAGTATATGGACACTTTTTTCCTTGATTTTAGAAGATGAATGTTGATTGATTTCACCTAAATATTCATCTCAATTTTAGATGTACATTTGAATTTTGAATTCAAATATGAGTCGTTACTTTTGTCTCTCTTTACTTCAACTCTCGAGTTTCTATACTAAACATGTCTTTTTACAATGGATAAAGGTGAAGCAAATTTTATCCTTAGAAGTGAACTAAGAATATATGTGTGTGTACACATTATTTTCTAGGATAGAAGATTGGAGGATCTAATTTAGGTGTGTACAAGGACACTTAAAATGGTATATAAAAAAACTTGAATAATTTGTATGGAGACTTCTTTTCATTATTTTGAATGTAAAGGCTTGGAGAGCTCTTGAGAAGCAAATCATCGTCTTTTATTAGTGATTTTGAGCATGATGTTGTAAGTATTTTCATGGATTTCCATTGAAGATATGTTGTTTTATGTGTGTATTATTGTTTCATTAATATATTCTCACTCTAAGTGCCGAAAGTTAGTGGCTACAAGTTGTTTTCTCTTGACTACCTGAAGTTGAAGAAATCATGATCCTTTCATCAAAGTGTTATAGACACTCAAATATAAAACTGATGTTATGACTTTCTTATTAGAAATAGTAGAAAATAGACTCTTGAATCATCCTAAACACTTATTTCTACTAAAAAATATGATTAAAAGAACATTTGACAACAAACAAGGTGATTTCTTCTAAAATTCTTCTTTGATTTAGGGATTGATGGATGTGTAGGTCTCTTGCTTGTGATTTCTTGAGATTAACTGACTAGAAAGGGGCTAGCATTTGTGTATACTTTTTGGATTGACAATTTAATGTTTGAGGGTTGTTGAATTTTTTATGCTATGCTGACTGGAGAGGACAAATACAAGTGGACAAACATTTTTGGCATCATTGCCAGGGACAAATGATTTGAACCTTGCTAGATGTGCCTAGTTGATGGTAAAAGATACTTACATGTGAGTGTTTTTTTAGTTATCAAGTCAAAAGAGGATGTAGAGGTGAGAAGAACTTTGATCTTTGTAAAATTTGTTCATTCATCTTATTGATTTCTTTGAAAGGAGCTTTCCATTGGCTTTTATTTGATAATTGATCTGAACTGTCAACTTCTTGACAAAAATTTGAGCTTAAAACTTGTTTTTTAGGGTAAAGGGAGAGAAAATCTCAAATTATTGTGAAGATTTGTGAAGAAAATGTTTGTTGAAACAACCATTGTTTGCCATTTTCCATCAACAAAATCCTTAAAAAATTATTCAAACATTAATTTTGCAAACCATATTCCTTAGAATTTTTTTTTTGTGATGTATAGTGAAGGAGACTGTGAGAAACAAACATTGAAAATTGAAAGACTCTAAAGTTAGATAGTCATGGTTAAGAAAAGGTATAAATAGAAACCTTAGTCATTTTTTCAAGTATTGTGAGAGTGAGAAGGAGTTGTTGAGAAATGTGATTCTCTCCAAAGCAAAGAATACATATTTTTTTGATAATTTTCTGCATCAAAGTTTGGAGATAAGAAGTTTAACCATCATTTTTCCTCACAAAGAGTTCATACAATACTACATTCAAGGAGGAAACATTGGCAGGAGAAAATCACAATTGAAAAGCTAAGTGGAAATATGCATAAAACTTGATGTTTTGACCACTTTCTTTCATGGCATGCTTATAAAATAATCAGTTGCACCTTAAAGGATCAAAATAATTAGAAAAAAATGATGTTGAAAGTATGAGTTAATAATTGGAAATCCTCATGATTCTATCATAATTGAAAGCACGATTGTCTAGAATCATGATTGTTGAAGTATGATTGTTTGAACCATGATTGTCTAAAAAGTGCATGATTGAGAGATCTCATGATCTTGAGAATTTGAAAAGGGAACAAATCCACAATTTCTTGATAAACATCATGACTATTCCTCAACATCATGATTGCACAAAAAAAATTGATGATTGTCTAAACATGATTCTATCAAAAGCATGATACTTTGGAATTAAATGACTGTGTGAAAATTATGATTGCATGAATGCAATTTTGAAAACATGATCTTATACAAAACAAGATTTTGAAAGAACTTGAACATCACGATCTTCTTGTTGTTATGAAGTGTGATTGTGTGAAAGCATCACAATTCCTTGTAGGAGATCGTGTTTGCCATTTTGGTTTTGTGGGAAACAAAATTTTATGGATAGAATCATGGTAATCACATAATCATGGTGTGAAAATCAAAATAAATTATTGATTGAGGAAATGATGAAAATTTATCCTTTAAAGAAAAATGTTGAGCATGATTTTGTGAATAAATTTGTCTAAATCTTTGAGGAAAATCAAGTTACTCTATTCCATAGATCTCAGGGCATGATAATGTGAGTGAACTAAAATTTTGGATAAGTCCAAGGATTGTTACAAGGGAGTAAGAAGGTGATAATTGTGACTTTTTGAAAATTTTGTTATTTTTATCAAGAAATTGCAAAAATTACAAGAAGTTGAATTTATTACAAGGGAGTAAGAAGGTGATAATTGTTACGGGCTTAGAGAAAGAGTTGAAATGACCCAATATTTCATATTGAAGTAATTTGAGGTCAAGAAAAAAAGCAAGTTGTGTTAATCAAACAACAAAATTTCTAAAACACTTTGGAGCCTTGTAAATCTCACTTTCTTCGACACTAACATACTTGAGTGTAGTCATTAGTCTAAGAAGAGACAAGTCAAAGAACACAATGAGAGACAATATGAAACAAATCTAAAAGTAAAACAAAGTATAAAATATTGGAAAAAAACAAAAATAAGTGCATCTAATGATCTTGAGATCTGGAGTGATCAAGGAAAACACACACACACACACACACACACACACATATATATATATATATATATATATATATATATATATATATATATATATATATATATATATATATATAGAGAGAGAGAGAGAGAGAGAGAGAGAGAGAGAGAGAAAAGACCTAGGGAATATATCAGTTACTTGAGCGAAACCTCTGAATAAAGTAAGATACACATGTCTCACATGAACACAAAGGACCAACCTTTAGAGAGTGAAACCTCTCATCAAGGAGATTATATAAATATCATCAAGTACTTGTACACAAATAGGTTTCGAGCCTATGTGTATAAAGATGGACTTCATAATGAGCTCATTAGATTGAGAAAATTAGAAGTGCCTTTGAATTTGATGGCTATGGAACAATTCAAGGATGCTAGATATGAGGATATGCAAGGATGTGTATATATCCATGTCAATAACCCTAATGAAACCAATGACTTGCATCATTGTGCCAACAAAGGATCTTGGGATCATAACCTAGAGAATCCACATGTGATCGACAACCATACAAGAGGTAATCTTTCTCAAAGGCAACAAAATCCTATGGAGCAACAAAGAAAAAGAAGTTATCAAACTTCACCTAACCCCTTTCTACAAGTTCGAGAAGCTATTGAAGAGTTTCCCATTAGAAGGAGCTACTATTAGCATGATCAAGGGAGAAGATTTAAACCATCACAAGTGGATAAGTGTTTGAATAACCGTCATGATCATGTAGTTGAATAATACAAGAAGATACTTAGAAGCATAAGAGGTAAATGAATATATAAATCAGTTTGCACATTTGGTTTAACTTGAACTAGATTTGGTCTATCTTGGTTTTCAAACTCTAAGAAAGGAAATATTCATAGATATAGAGAAACTTTTTGAAGAATTCATTGATAAATTATCCAAGAGAGGAATCAAGCACCACTACAACTTTGATCAATACCTTCAAATAAAAACCTCATGAAAGTGTAAGGTTTTTTTCAAAGAGTTTTAAATAGTAGTTGGATAGATGTCCAACCGATGAAAAAGGATTAATGCCAAAGAGGGTATCACTCTTTATTGAGGGTTTGGTTGATGCTTAGTTAAGGAAAATGGTGTATTGTAGAGGCACTGATTTGGACTCATGCATCAATGGACCAATATAATTAGAAGATAATAGAGGCACCAATCTCATGTTTGAGGAGGAAAGTTCTAATGGAGATAATAAAATTCCACCAATACAAGAGTTCACACAAGCAATAGCAAAAATTCTAAGAACATTAGTTAGACAAACCGATTATAACCCTAGAGCTCCTCAAGCTAAGAAGTGCCACATACGTGGAGAGAATCATTCAAAACATTTATGAATTTATCAAAAACCATCTCATTTACAAGATAGAAGGCCATTGAAATACATTACCCTAGAAAAGAAATGGAGTAATCATACTAGGGATGAATGTTTTTATAATAGAGAACCCCTTAACACTAGTTTTGCACTAATTTACACACATATACACATACATGCACATTTATACATACACACCTACATGCACATTTACACACACACATACACATGCATACAATTACACACATATAACGAATACACACATAGACTCACATAATCTTATTTACATACATAGACA